>OX459106.1:1305726-1458226 GCA_949775045.1 Metridium senile
AGGTCCGGCTACTTTTCAAGATGGCGCAGGGAACTTAAGTAAATTGTTAGGGGGGCGACAATTGAGTTGTAGTTGAGGCGCGTGCTTTACGAGAGCACACAGCACACGCGTTTGTATGTTGATCAAATATGATAATTTGTATTTTATTTAAGAAATAGAAAACTTGCTTGCTGTAAGGTGCGCAGTTATAAAGCACTTGGGGATTGTCAGAACACTCGAGAGGTATTTACAAGCACTCACTTTGAGCCGTGTATTTCTTAGCACTTCTGCCTTTTCCCGTCTGCTTTATAACTGCACACAGCACGCGCACGTGTTTTCTATGCATGTCTTCAAACGCAAAGTATGATTTCCTATTAAGATGTATTAATTTGTTTTATTATCTTTAGTTTTCAGCCATTGACAAACAACAGCGTGAATTAACAAAAATGGAAGAAGACCCTCCAAAAACCACCCCCAGGAAAATATGCACAGCTCGCTTTACGATCTCTCCTACTGCTGATTTCCTACACGCTTTGGCTTTGAAGAGAATGAACAACATTAGTCCATTGCTTGAGAAGCTATCGATGCTTGAAGGTAAAGTAAAGTGTAGTATTTTATATCGGAAGTCCCTTTAGCCGAATCTTCCGATCCAGAGAGCCGACGGTGCGCTCATTTTACTCCCCTCTCTCCATCAGTGCTCCGTTTTACGGGTATTTTAAGCTACTTAAAGCTACACGGAAAGGAGAAAAGTTGAAACAAGGATGCGAGGTCACTGGGAATCGGGTCACTCGGGACCTCTCGCATCGAAAGCCGCGCACTAACCAACTGTGCTATCCTTGCTCCTAAGGTAAGACCGAGCCAGAACCAGAGCCCCCTGTGTATACGCGAGCAATTCCATATGGTACAGGACCTACATGGCTACCACCTTTGTCTCAGACGCCGGCCAGTCTTATCTGCAAGAAAGAGTTTGATCACGACGAGAAGGGACGACTTATGGTCAAACTAGACCAGGACATAAAGAAAGTACTTGGAAAAGAATAGTTTTATACGAATAAGAATAGTCCACTTCATAGTTCCCTGCTCCATCTTGAATGGTAGCCGGGCCTTTGTATTGAAACGAGACAAACGTTGAGCTTGCAACGATAGATACCTTTTAAAACCTTGCAGGAGAACAGCTTCATAGTTCCCTGTGCCATTTTGAAAGGTAGCCAGGCCTTTGCATTGAAGCGAGACAAACGTTGAGCTTGCAATGATAGAGACACGTGAATTATTTTCCCGCAAGGTGTTTGAAGGTCTCTATCATTGAAAGCTCAACGTAACGTTCGTCTTGCTTCGATGCAAAGGCCCGGCTACCTTTCAAGATGGCGCAGGGAACTTTGAAGGGCACTATTAGAATTATTAAACGCGTGCGTGTGTTGTGTTTTGTGCGCAGTTGTAGTGCGCAGTGTTGTGGGTATGCTCGTCGACCGTATACACCTGTTTTAATAATCGTTGTCGCAGGCGAAGGTACAGTCTACACTCTGAAGCCTGCAAAGAATGCCGGTAGCATGAACATAAATTGTTGGTTTATTACTCGTTTTTTCAATAAATATTTATTTCATCATCTACTACTGCAACAGCTAGTTGCTGGTTATATAACACAAACACGCACATGCAAAAATATGCTATGAATAAATCGAGAAGAGAAGAAAATACCGACATCCTTTGCAGGATTCAGAGTGT
Organism: Metridium senile; assembly: GCA_949775045.1. Taxonomy (NCBI): domain Eukaryota; kingdom Metazoa; phylum Cnidaria; class Anthozoa; order Actiniaria; family Metridiidae; genus Metridium; species Metridium senile. The sequence continues at coordinate 1,307,428 of OX459106.1, forward strand.
GGACTGTAGCTTTGATTGCGACAACGATTATTGAAATAAGTGTATATGTATACTGGTTACTCTTCGGGTTTTTTTGTTTGTTGTTGTGGTTGTTGATGTTGTTGTTGTTGTTGTTGTTGTTGTTGTTGTTGTTGTTGTTGTTGCTGTTGTTGTTATTGTTGTTATTGTTGTTATTGTTGTTATTGTTGTTATTGTTGTTATTGTTGTTATTGTTGTTATTGTTGTTATTGTTGTTATTGTTGTTATTGTTGTTATTGTTGTTATTGTTGTTATTGTTGTTATTGTTGTTATTGTTGTTATTGTTGTTATTGTTGTTATTGTTGTTATTGTTGTTATTGTTGTTATTGTTGTTATTGTTGTTATTGTTGTTATTGTTGTTATTGTTGTTATTGTTGTTATTGTTGTTATTGTTGTTATTGTTGTTATTGTTGTTATTGTTGTTATTGTTGTTATTGTTGTTATTGTTGTTATTGTTGTTATTGTTGTTGTTGTTGTTGTTGTTGTTGTTGTTGTTGTTGTTGACACGAAACTGAGTTGGTATTTAATTAATTAACTTTATGAATTTAAAATAATATAAATATATATAAATCTTTAGCAAATATTATACTAATATAGTTTTAAACCTTTTCAATTTTATTTTTACAGTAATACTTGTTTAGCTTAGTATTTAGTTTGATGCATTCGTACGTTATTATTTTTTGCAATTTGTATTTGTATAGGTAATAATGTGGTTTCGAAAGCCATTTGGGATTTGCACGAGTTTGTTTTTCAAAGAGTCCGTAATTGCTCGAGCCCACGTGATATCTTTATTGCTGAACTAAAAATAGCACATAAATTGTGCAAATTTACCGACGAGTGTTCACCGAACTAACTATTCAATTGTCGTGTTTATTTTGACCTTCATATGCTGCTTTTAAGGGCTAAAAGGATAAAATAGCCGTAAAAAAAGCCAACAAAGTTCAGTTCAAGTGAAATGGTATTGCACTGTATTACGTCTTTTTGCACTGTATTACCTCTTTTTTGCAATGTTTTTCAGCCAATCAGAATTGAGTAATTTTTTCATGTATATTATTAATATTTTTATTGTATATATTTCTAAAGGCGATTTACACGGCACGATTGTCGTGTACGACTTGTAGTATACGACTCAAATGAGCTCTAAGTCGTGCCGTGCAAATGCCCCTACGACTTGCCTACGACTGACGCACGCATCCTACGACTTGTAGTAGGATTTTGAACCAAGGATCAAAACCCTACGACTTGTCGTAGGAACTGGACGTGATTTGTCCCATATTAGGGCTGGATCTAGTATTTCGTCCAATCACTCACGATTTTAGCAATGGCATATACGAATCGTATACGACTAGTCGTGCGCGTTTGAATGGTACCTACTACATATTGTAGGCAAATCGTATACTACAGTCGTAGGTCAAAATCGTATCGTGTAAATTGGCCTTAAGTAGGAGTACGATATTCAACTGGAAAGTAAGTTCTGTTTCCTACTCCCGTCCCATCTATATATACTTTTTGAAAATTTTTATTAGTATCATTTTTGTAGTTGTATTAGAGTACACACACTAAAAGTGTGCAATACTTTGTACTATTTACCACTTAATAATATACATAAAAAAATTACTCGATTCTGATTGGCTGATGAACAGTGCATTTTAGAGGTAATTCAGTGCAAAAACAAGGTAATACAGTGCAAAAACAAAGTAATACAGTGCAGGTATTACGCGATGCTGATTGGCTTATAAACAATAGAAAATAAAATAAGCCAATCAGATGAAAGATTATGATGGCGAAAAATTTGCGGAAAATTTGAAGCAAAGTTGACATCCGAGAGGGAAAAAATGGCAGCCATTTTGAATGAGAAGAGTTTTTGTAATGCTTCGGATTTTGTCATTGAAGAACTAAAAAATGGCTCAAAAACGAAAATATTAGTATGAACTTACGTCGTTTTGGCTTAATGTATATAAGAAATGGTGTGAAGAGAGAAATATAACGACGTCAATAGATATTTTTTTAGCCGCAAACTTCTTTTATTTACCGTTTCGTAACGAGTACAATTGTTAAAAGAGAAGGACTTCAACTAGTGAAGAAAGTACATAAAAATATATTAATTACAATGAATTGTTTACAGAAGTTGAAATAAAAGTATAAGAAATAAATACTGTATATTGTTTTACCTTAAAAATGTGGCTTCCCACCATAAATATCTAGAAAAGTAACAACTCTAATGCCGAGTAACAACTCTATGCCGAGTCAAGGTCCATCTTTGTCAATGAATCCAACGATGATGAAATCACAAGAACAAAGTTTCCTGAACACGTTCAACAACTGCCAGGTTTCCTTCAACTTTAACAACTCGAAGTCTACAGTAAATCCAAACGTCCAGTCAAGCAGTCGTCGAAAGCGTCGATATTTCATTGACAGTGATTCAGAGTCAGATTAACTTTCACAGCAAAAAACAGTAAACATTTTGCCACATTTCGGCTTAGAAAATTAGAAAAAACTCTTTGAAGTTGGTCTTATATGTATTAGAATCCGAAATCGCTTTACATATTCACATTTTGTTGTCAAATAAGCTCTTTGAAGTTGGATCCTAAATCGCTTTGAATATGGTTGTAAACGAACGAATTTCATATTATGGGTTCAATAAAATGCGCACGCATTTTGTCAAATTAACATGTCGTCACTTCCTGTCTGTAATGTTTTTAATTTTTTCATGTATATTATTAATAAGTAATCATATGATTTCTCGTTCAATTTGGGATAATTCGCACTCGTGTGTTTTTCAAAGAGTACAAATTGCACTCGACCGAGTACGGTCTCTTGCAATTTGTACTCTTTGAAAAACACACTCGTGCGAATTATTCCCAAATTGCACTCGAAACCATATGATTACCTATACAAATAGTGTTGATTAAACAATAGAGAACAAAAGAATTTGCATAATTTAGTAGTATTTAGTGGTATTTATGTTGCACACTTTTAGTGTTTGTACTCTATTGTGACAAATAAATAAACTATAGACTAAACTAAACTAATTATTGTAATTCAAATTTGATATTTATTTAAATAAGAATTTGCTTATTGTTTGTGAATAAACTTGTGAACTTCAATTGAAACATCAGAGAGTGATTTCTTTTTAATAACTTCACATATTTTATTTCGTTGTAATTTCATTCATTTTGCATTTTAATTTTTCATAATCATTTTTCAAGAAAAAAAAACCCAGAAGAATAAAACAACAAACAAAACCATGCAGTAAAAGAAGAAAAAACACACACAAAAAAAATTGCCAAGAATCGACCCGGCCTGCCGTATATTCACTCGAATAAGCGCCGCGGCGCTTAACAACCTCGTTCCCAGGGCCCTCTCCCTGGGTGGGGTGGGAAATGCGAAGAAAGAGGGCCCTGTGAACGAGGTTGGGTGCTTAATTGTTAAATTTTTCTCGATCTCACTGTCCCCTTCTTGATTACAACTACGAATATTGGGAAGATAACTTAATAGGCGAGGGGTGAAATATAATTACTTTGAACTGAAGAATATATAGCTTTTGATAAAAATGTATTTCCAATGCTGTTAGAGTAACATTATAGCGCTTATTCGATCGCTTCAGTTCGATTAAATACGCGCCATCAGACCAAAACATTTACATAACTCCTTCATTTTCGTACCCAGACCCTTCTCAGCTTTCTGGCCTGGCAGATCGTAGGCTCTGGGAAACCCTACATTCTTTGCGACCATGTCGACAGAGCGCATGCTCCAACTAACGACCGAGGTGCTCTGGTTACGTGACTGAACAAGTACTTTGCATCGACGCCAACTTAATTCAGGATATTCATCCTACGGGCCTTGGCACGCTTGAATTTGTTTACTTATTAGGTTTTAGGAATTGATTTTTATATGGTTAAAGAAGTGGATTTGAGCGGTAAGATAAGGCATGGCTAGGAAAATATTATCGTAGAATAACATCCTTGAATCAGAATTCTAAAAATAAGAAAGGATTTGTGAACCTGCAACCTCCCCGACATAGACCGAAAACATTAAAACCTTGAAATAAAAACAAAATAGTTACTAACTAAGGCCCCGTTTACACGAATCCGGATACTTTTGAAACCGCATACGTTTTGATGCGAATCGGCCTATCATCCACACGAATCCATTGAATCCGGTCACCGAAACCGCATACTTTTACTTGAATCCTCCGGATACGCGGATTCGTGTGGACGCAAATATTTCTATGCGGTTTCAGCCGGATCGGATTCGTGTAGACGAGGCATAATAGTTTCTATTTAGTGACTATTTAGTCACCTATCACTCAACCAGAAACATCAAATACAAAAGGAAACAATACCTCATTACAACTTTACTTGTCTTTGATAGTGACTAAGGCCTCTTCTACACGAATCCGATCCGGCTGAAACCGCATAGAAATATTTGTGTCCACACGAATTCGCGTATCCGGAGGATTCAAGTAAAAGTATGCGGTTTCGGTGACCGGATTCACTGGATTCGTGTGGACGATAGGCCGATTCGCATCAAAAAGTATGCGGTTTCAAAAGTATCCGGATCCGTGTAGCCGGAGTCTAATAGTCACTAAATAGTAACTATTCCACAGCAATTTTATTTTATTTTTCGGATATACTGTATTTGCTTTAGTGAATTCAGTTTTCGAATTTAAAAACAGTCGTATTAAACGGCTTAATTCTCACCCATAAATCACAAAAAAAAAAAAAGAATGACACTGAAAGTTTTTATTGAATTGTATTAATATTTAGTTGAAAAACACCAAATCAGAGCATATTAGCCTCGAAAAGAGGAACTGCTCTTATTATGGTAAATAGAATAACTAAGTAAATAGCTTGTCGTATTGGTAACCACATTCTACTTTTTTTCTGATAAAATATTCCCCATCTTTAGCGATTAAGATAACAAATACACGACATTTCATTTTTTTTTTTCTGGTGTAGGATAGCCGTTCAAAACGAAAATAAGCAACACTATTTTTAATCGTAGGCATTTTGCAGATATCAAGTAACCATTTTCAAAGTGAATTCCAGAATTCAAAAGAGAATCGGCCATAACAAACGTTTTCTAAAAGTTTTATCTCAATATCTTTAAAACTTGCAAGTCAGTCATACAAAACATTGCTATAGGTGAGCGTAGTGTTTACAAGTGTTGGTATATTGTGATGCTAATTTGTCAACCATTTCTACAATAGATTTTCTAATTTTCTTTGTTCTCATATAACAATCATATAACAATGGTTGGTTGGCAAAACCATAACAAAATACGTCACGTACTGTACGTCCACCTATAGGTGAGCGTAGTGTTTACAAGTGTTGGTATTGTGATGCTAATTAGTTTGCCAACCATTTCCACAATAGATTTTCTAATTTTCTTTGTTCTAATAACAATGGTTGGTTGGCAAAACCATAACAAAATACGTCAATGTACGTCCACATATTTGTGCAATATTTTGACAAAAAATCGAGGTTTTAACACCCTGTGCAATTGCGCCTTTTGTCAAATACTACAGCGGTGCTAGATAACATGAAACTGGAGTATTTTTGAACTGGTGTTTTTCGAAATGTCTTGAGAGCAGTGCCCCTTAAAATTCACCTGCAAACCTAAAAGCTTGATCGTCAAAATGATCATATTTTCGAGATTAAAAATCCTATAAACTGCTATATTATTCACATTTCTAGATACAAAATTATATATTAAATACAATATATATTTCAGAAGAAGGGATTTAAAAGGAAAAATTTGTTTACTGTAATGTTAATTAGACAAAATGACAGTAAAAGTGGATATGTCTAAGCTTTTAATATAATGAATAACTTATGCAAATTAGCTATAAAAGCGTGACACTTCTCAGCTTGTGGCAAACACTTCGCAGCTCACGAAAAACTACAGCAAAAACACGTCAAAATCAAGGTAAAACAACATAATATACACACAACCTATTTACACTTGAAAAGTAATTATTTAGCTATCTAAATATGCTGAAAAGTTGAAAAGAAAAAGCGATAATTTTGATTGAAATTGAATTTAGGTTCAGTGACATGGCTGAGTGAACGTAGATTTTTGAATTTCCTTGTAAAATTTTTGTTATTATAACTGATTTCTGTTTAAATTTGTCATGGATGGTGTAGAATCTATTCAAACAAGCAGTATTTTGTACCTTGTTTTGTATTATATCTTTTTTGTAAGCAAAGCTTAATTACAGTTTTTTCATTCTGTGAAATCTTCTTTGATATTTATGTAATAATAAGCTGTAGTTCTCGCTGCAATATATTCTTTGTCAGAGTTAAAACTTAACCAATTTCATCGTATCAAATATGTACAATATCTGCTCCTTTTTTATCTTATTTAAAACTTGTTATTGATAAATGATCGTGTTAGATTAAATTATGATGATTTTGCATGTAAACTACTAAGGATTTTGCACAAATTAAGGACGATTTTTGACATTTTGTTTTTGATTTTAAAGCGCCCTTTCTAACTTTGTGTGTGTTTGTGTTATATATATATAGTCTATATTCAAAATAATATTAAAGACAGCTTTGTAAAGCAATAATTATGCCTCATTGTTTGAATAAAATTTGAATGCAGGAAGATATTGCATATTTGTCTAGCTTTCATGAGTCCCTAGAAACCGTTTTATTGCTTTAAAAATATAAACATTTTTGATCATTTCATATTTACTTCTACTGTCAAGACGGCCGGTTCCCAGATTTTTTTCCTTTTCAAAACATAAGTATGGAGTTTTTTGTTGCATTGTATGTTGTAATTTAAAAATAGTTACCGCTTATATTCGATCAGTTATATTATTCCCGAACAAGCGCCGCCCTCGAACAAGCGCCGCCCTCGAATAAGCGCCGCATTTTAACGCTATAATGTTACTCTAGAACACCATTGGAAACTTTTTTTTAACAAAAGCTATATTCTTCAGTTCAAAGTAATTATATTTCACCGCTCGCCCATTAAGTTATCTCCCTAATATTCGTAGTTATTATCAAGAAGGGGACAGTGAGATCGAGAAAATTTTAATAAGCGGCGCAGCGCTTGTTCGAGTAAATACTTGTGTAAATAACGAGTCTCACAGAATTGAAGAAGCTGGAGGAGCCCTGATGGGGAGTGATGGTTGTAAATATCGAGTATAGTGGTAGTGTGTGTGGAGTGAACCTGACACAAGAGCCCTGATGGGGAGTGATGGTTGTAAATACTGAGTGTAGTGGTAGTGTGTGTGGAGTGAACCTCACAGAAGAACCCTGATGGATGCATGTGATGGATGTAAACTGACTGAGTGTAGTGGTAGTGTGTGTGGAGTGAGCCTCACAGAGGAGCCCTAATGGGTGTGATTTGTAAACTGACTGAGTGTAGTGGTAGTGTGTGGAATGAACCTCACAGAAGAGCCCTGAGAGGTGGTTGTAAATACTAAATGCAGTTGTTGTGTGTTGATTTTTTTTATTCTTGTTTAACAATTCTGATTGCTGTTCAAACAATCACAAACACAGGTTGCCATCTAAATAAATATTTGGCTTTTTTCTTCTTCTCTGAATTGAAAACTCTTTGTGATATTTGTTTCTTTTTAAACAGATAGTTGACGAAGTATTTTACCAGAATCACGATGGCTTGTGCGGACTGGAGTCAATTTCGCTGCAATCTACCAACAGTGGTGCGAATTGCTATCGCCGAATTCTTTGCGACATTCATTCTTGTGGTAAGGATAGGTGTTTTACATCTATCTACTTGAAACGAGCTGACGCTAGTCCACACTAGTTAATTTAACAGCTATAGTTATGATCGTACCTTATTACTCCAATTGTTTCCTTATAGAAGCAATGACAAAGTGCACACTAGTTTAACCGCTAGTTATCGTACATTTTTACTCCAATTGTTTTCATACAAACACTGACACAGTCCACACTAGTTTAACCGCTAGTTATCGTACATTTTTACTCCAATTGTTTCCTTACAAACACTGACACAGTCCACACTAGTTTAACCGCTAGTTATCGTACATTTTTACTCCAATTGTTTTCTTACAAACACTGACGCAGTCCATCCTAGTTTAACCGCTAGTTATCGTACATTTTTACTCCAATTGTTTTCATACAAACACTGACACAGTCCACACTAGTTTAACCGCTAGTTATCGTACATTTTTACTCCAATTGTTTCCTTACAAACACTGACACAGTCCACACTTAGTCTAGTTTAACCGCTAGTTATCGTATATTTTTATTCCAATTGTTCCTTTAGAATGCATTTTTTATTCTGTAAATACTCTGATTCTTTTCAGGCATTCGGTTGTGGCTCGATTGCTCAGATGGTGTTGAGTAAACAACAAAATGGGACTTTCTTCTCCGTGAACTTCAGCTGGGGAATTGGTGTTACTCTAGGGTGTTATTGGGCTGGCGGCATATCTGGTAAGCATGCCTGCGCGCATGAGAAATAGAGAAATAGAAAATAAAAAAATACAATAGCGTGATATAAGGCTAAATTGTGATCATCGTTTGACAAAAACAAAAAAGACCGAATCGAAATATGGCGTACTCTTATTGTTCTAGCCTCGTGTTCACGTTGGAAAACAATAGAGTTTTCACATGTATGCGAGGCTGGGCAGTCAAGAAGAATTGTTAATTATTCAAATTGGCCGCCATATTTCGATTCGGTGTATAAAGTGCTAACAACAACAAATTAATTCAGTAATAGAGCGTTTTCGTATAACCCACTTTTAACATGCAAATGAGAATATATAAGTGTGAAATAACATGCTAATGAGGTGTGCGTGTAGCTGTTTGCTTTCATTTTTTTCCCTTAAGTCAAAGGCCTCTGTGAAAATAATTAATAAAAGTGGTTTCTAGCAAATATTTAAAGTTTTCGTTGTCACTCATGCTATATTTTGATTTAATATTTCTGCCGAGAGCGTGACTCACTAAAGCATAAAGCTACACACACACCTCATAAGCATGTTATTTTATTGAGAGACGTAAAAGAACTTCGTGTTCAGACATGGGTTGTATGGTGGCTGCTTAATGCGCCTTGATATACCTTCAACTCGAACACGTTGAGTAAGCGCATTGAGTAGTTCTGGAAATGCGCTATATAAGAACTAACCATTATTATTATTATATGCTCATTAATTTGCATATCAAAAGTAGGTTACATAAAAAAGTTCAATTTCACATTATGAAGTTAAACATGCTAATGAGTAAAATAACATGCTAATGAGTAAAATAATATGCTAATTGAAATTATTACTCTCCAGGGGGTCACATGAATCCAGCGGTTACCCTAGCATTCGCCGTTGCTAAGAAACTCTGCTGGGCAAGAGTACCAGTGTATTGGCTGGCTCAGCTGCTCGGCGCCTTCATCGCTTCTGCTTGTGTTTATGGCGTCTACATTGGTAAGATGAATTAATATATACACCTACTTCAAAAATCGTTGTCGCAATCAAAGATATAGTCCACACTCTGAAGCCTGCAAAGCATGTTGGCATTTCTTCTCTTGTTATCGATTTATTCATAGCATATTTTGGCTGTACGTGTTTGTGTTATATAACCATAACAATCAAAGCTACAGTCCACACTCTAAAGCCTGCAAAGGATGTTGGTATTTCTACTCTTGTAATCGATTTATTCACAGCATATTTTGGTTGTAAGTGTTTGTAGTATATGAATAATTATGATAAGTTTTGCAGTGATAGGTGATAAAATAAATATTAATTTTAAAAGCGCGTAATAAATCACATATTCAGTTCACACTACCGACATCCTTGGCAGGCTTTAGAGCGTGGACCATGAGCGATAGGATACATGAAGTTCGTGAACGAAGACATTATTTGCTTCAAAACTAATATAGAACATATAAAAAGTTTGAATAAATGAACTACTTACCTGTTGTTTGACCCCGGGTGTTTGACTCTATTCCTTCGAAGTCCTTCAAGTTGTATTTTAAATATGGCGGCTACAATACTGATTTAATTTTATACAGGCCTAGTTTCGTACGGACTATAAGCTTATTACGTCATACATTCGCCCTCGAAGCTATAACTACACTGGGTAAGTCTTAATTAACTCGGCTTTCGTGCTATGCTGTAAGAACTTTGCTATGCAATCTTCCATATAAGGCAATGTGCCATGCAATGTTCTAGGGTGGGGTAAATTTAAAAATTTGTTCTGAGTTAATGTACGTTCTAGGGTAGGGTAAGGCACAAGTATTTTCAATGACCGCGGGATCATAATATTTGCAAAATTCAGTTTATTGTAGCAAGAACCACCGCCGAGACCTATGCATCAAAATAGTTTATGGTTTTTACATTTATATTTTCTATATTATTTTACGACCAGACTACGCAATTATAAAATGTCGAGGAGCTGTTGTTACTTTGAGAACTGCACATTTAATCTTGTCTTTTTTTAACAATATTATAAAAAAAAGAAAAATACATGAGGTGAAAAATATGTTTTTCCAGAAAACGTACTACAGAATGCAAGTTCGTGTTACGAAATAATTCAATAGAGTAAGAAATTCTTGTTTCTAATTATAAGACCTATCAGAAAAGAAAGATATCTGAGCCATTAGAGTAGTTTCACATAAGCAGCTTAAGTAAGCTTATGTGTTTGTTCTATATGCTAATGAGCTCGTTGACAACAAATATAACGTATGCACGTGCATACGTTGTTACAATGTAAACATAATTAACGTCTTTCTTTCTAAGACCCCGTCTACACGGATCCGGATACTTTTGAAACCGCATACTTTTTGACACGAATCCGATCCGGCTGAAACCGCATAGAAATATTTGCGTCCACACGAATCCGCGTATCCGGAGGATTCAAGTAAAAGTATACGGTTTCGGTGACCGGATTCACTGGATTCGTATGGACGATAGGCCGATTCGCATCAAAAAGTATGCGGTTTCAAAAGTATCCGGATCCGTGTAGCAGGGGTCTGAGTCTCACTCTTGATCAGTTTGTACAAAATTTGCATTCTGTACATTCGTAGCTAGATGATGACTATAGTTCATAACCAGAAAAACAAATATCATCTGTAATCATGATTCACCTTCTCGTATTTTGCTTTACAACACATTTCTGTGCACATTTTGTAACAGCATATACTAGCTTCACCCGAATGAATTAGATAGCGCTAAATTTAAGCATTCTTTGAGAGCATTTTACCTATTCTTTTAGCATATTTGTTGTTAACAGAGCCGGGAACAGCAGCGGAAGTATCACACAAAAACTTTAGTCCTCCCCTGTAAAAATTACAACCCTCCCCCTCAAAAAAGTAGTTTGCCGTCAATTTATGACCATACGGGTATAAGAGAGTCGTAATTTGTGTTTTACAAGCATGGTACGAAAGCCTAAACAATAGCCTTTTGTTATAAGAGCTGTGTGATTGGATGTATCATGCAAACCTTAATGGATAGGGTATGGTTAGGTTTAGGGATGTTCCCAGTGTAGATATTGTATAAAATTAAATTTATTGAAGGCGCCATTTTTAAAATACAATTCGAGAACGATAAAAGGAATAAAGTCAAGCTACAGGTAAATAGTTCATTTACTCATACTTTAGTATATGTTTTCTTTTAGTTTTAAAGCAAATTATGTCTTCGTTCACGAACTTCATGTACCCTATCGCTCATGTGTGGACTGTAGCTTCGGCTGCGACAACGATTTTTGAAATAGGTGTATAATATAATATACCGATCTGTATGGATCTCGTCTTTGACTCGCCGTTCTATATCGCATACAGATCGGACGCGAATATTGTATAGTACTGATGAAAATCCAACGTTAGCTCTTTTATATTTTACTAATATTGTCAAGATAAAAGTAAATATGGCCGAGAAAATTATTCAAGTTAAAACTTATACAAATCAGGACGATTTTGTATCTAAAATACAACCTCCGTCACGGATGTGATTTCTTTTGTAAAATTTTCATTAATTATTCATGAATTTCATAACTGTATAATGAATAACAGTGAACATGGAATAAGAATTATGAAATCTATGTTCACAAATAATGCTAGTATCGAACATTTAGAGCGAACTAAATGTGGTACAGTAAAAACCCGCATATAAGAACACCCATTTTTGGAGTTCAGGCTGATTTTGTTCTTATTTAACGGGTGTTTACTGAAAAATCAGCCTGAAGGTGTTCTTAAAATATATGTTTCTAAAATATATCTTACTATATAGACTACCAATACATGTAGATGATATCAATGTGTAAGTTCAAAAAATGTCATTAAAAAAAATATTGAGTGCAATCTGAATAATATCAAAATTAAACAGTAGAAAACAGATTATTGTCAGGTCAGGCTTGGGGTCTGCTACAGTTTAAGAACACTTTTTAATTTTTCAGGCTGATTGTGTTCTTATTTAATTACATGGTACTTAATAAACGCCAAAATTCAGGATGGGTGTTCTTAACCCACTTGTTCTTATATGCGGGTTTTTACTGTATCACGTGACATTTCTTTTAGTGTTGACGTCTTTTTGATGGACACTGTTAATGACATTGACTGTTTATTACATTCTGAGTAAAGTTCTTTATCATTCAAGACGCCCTTAACGCGTTCGATGGAGGTGTCCGTCAGATCCTGGGACCTAACGGTACGGCTGGGATATGGGCGACCTATCCACAACCATTCCTAACTACATCTAATGGATTTGCAGATCAGGTAGGACAATATACACTTCTAACGTTGTGCCAGCACAGCGGTCAAACGTCTACGCATGCGTGGCAAAATTTCCACAGCGGTAAATTGGCCATTGTAAACATTATATAGTGTTTGAAGTCAATTTATAAGAAATTCCCTGAATATATAAGCTTAATTGAAGTTTCGTGTACAAAACCTTTGTTATATTTTAAAGCTACCATTTGTTTATAGTTTTGTATTTTGTGTTTATATTTTGAGAAAAAAGTGATGAAAGTCGTTCTGAAAAAATCACTCCATCGTTTTTTATAGAGTCCGTACCAATGTCAGATTTGTGTGCTTGATCATTTGACTTGTTTTTTTTTTCGCGCATGCGTAGTCGTTCATTAATGCATGAAGCCAAGACCGAAATGAATGCTGGTTTTATATTTATAATGTATAGAAATTAATTTAGTTTTCTAAAGAATCAATAACAAAATATTGGTATTTCCACGTGTTTGTTATTACATTACAATCAATAGTCCAGTTCACAGTTCCCTGCGCCATCTTGAAAGGTAGCCGGGCCTTTGCATCGAAGCGAGACGAACGTTGAGCTTGCAATGATAGAGACACGTGAATAATTGTCCCGCGGGGTGTTAAAAGGTCTCTATCATTGCAAGATCAACGTTAATCGTCTCGCTTCGATGCAAAGGCCCGGCTACCTTTCAAGATGGCGCAGGGAACTGTGAAGGGGACTGTTTTCTGTTGAAAACAAGGTCTCAATACATTACCAGCACAAAACCAGCATTCATTTCGGTCTTGGTTTGAAGCTTGCTCTGTTGGTTAAAGATGCGATAACTGAAATAATGGTGTTTCTCCATCCAGGTATTTGGCACAATGCTATTGGTCAGCTGTATCTTCGCTATTCTTGATAAAAACAACAATGCCCCAGACAAAGGCGTCGCCCCAGTCCTCATCGGTCTAGTGGTGTTTGTTATTGGTGCAACGTTTGGCTTCAACTGTGGATACGCTATCAACCCGGCCAGGGATCTGGGACCTAGGATATTCACGGCCATGGCGGGCTGGGGACCAGAGGTGTTCACGTGAGTACAGTCGTTTGCATGAATGTTGACGGTGTGAAAATATTTTTGATTTCTAGATGATGAATTTTCGCATTAATAGATGTATAGTTTTTGATCAATAAAAAAGGAAAATAATAGAAAGGGAGAAATATTGAATGGAAGAAAAGCAACTGCAAGAAAAAGATGCATGGAATAGTGGAAGGGATAATTCGATGAATGGGTGCTGATGAACGGATGGATGGATGAATGGTTGAAAAACTGAATGGATGAATGGATGAATGAAGAAATGAATGATTGAATGGATGGATGGATGAAAAGATGAATGAACAAACGAATGAATGAATGGATGAATGAAGAAATGAATGATTGAATGGATGGATGGATGAAAAGATGAATGAACAAACGAATGAATGAATGGATGAATGAAGAAATGAATGATTGAACAAATGAATGGATGAATGAATGAATTAACAAACGAATGAATGAATGAATGCATGGAAAACTGAATAGATGAATTGATGAATGAAGAAATGAATCTTCAGAAGAAGAAATGAATGATTGAACGAATGAATGGATGAATGAATGAATGGATGGATGGGTGGATGAAAAACTGAATGAATGAAAGAATGGACGGATGAATAAACAAATGAATGAATGAATAATGATCCCTTTTTATTTTTCAGCGTCAGTAACAATTGGTCATGGGTACCTGTCATCGCTTGTCTGGTGGGAGGGGTATTAGGGGGGATTATCTACCTATTGTTCTTTGAACTCCAACATGACCAAACCAAAGACGAACAGAATGGGAAAAATAGTGAAGGCTATGAACCTTTAACCACAGCGGAAACTGTACAATGAATTCGAAGCCGGACTTATAAACAATGACGTTGATATTTCTAAGAAAACAATTGGAGTAAAAATGTACGATAACTAGCGGTTAAAATAGTGTGGACTGCGTCAGTGTTTCTAAGAAAATAAAAGCAATAGAAATGTACGATAACTAGCGGTTAATTAAACTAGTTTGAGCTGCCTCTATGTTCCTAACAAAAAAAGTTCCTTAACTAGCGGTTTAATTGGTGTGGACTGCAAATCAGTGTTTCTAAGGAAATAATTGGAGTAAAAATGTACGATAACTAGAGGTTAAACTAGTGTGGACTGCGTCAGTGTTTGTAAGGAAACAATTGGAGTAAAAATGTACGATAACTAGCGGTTAAACTAGTGTGGACTGCGTCGATGTTTCGCTAAGAAAGCAATTGGAGTAAAAATGTACGATAGCTAGCTGTTAAACTAGTGTGGGCTGCGTCAAAAATTCTAAGGAAATAATTGGAGTAAAAATGTACGATAACTAGCGGTTAAACTAGAGTGGACTACGTCAGTGTTTCTAAGGAAACAATTGGAGTAAAAATGTACGATAACTAGCTATTAAACTAGTGTGCGCTGCGTCAGTAATTCTAAGAAGTAATTGGAATAAAAATGTACGATAACTAGAGATTTAACTAGTGTGGACTGCGTCAGTGTCTCTAAGGAAACAATTGGTATACAAATGTACGATAACTAGCGGTTAAACTAGTGTGGACTGCGTTAGAGTTTCAAAGAACAAAATTGGAGTAAAAATGTACGATACGGCTAGCGGTTAAACAAGTGTGGACTACGTCAGCGTTTCTAATTATAAGGAAACAATTGGAGTAAAAATGTACGATAACTAGCTGTTAAACTAGTGTGGGCTGCGTCAGTAATTATAAGGAAACAATTGGTCAGGAGTAAAAATGTACGATAACTAGAGGTTAAACTAGTGTGGACTGCGTCAGTGTTTCTAAGGAAACAATTGGTATACAAATGTACGATAACTAGCGGTTAAACAAGTGTGGACTACGTCAGCGTTTCTAATTATAAGGAAACAATTGGAGTAAAAATGTACGATAACTAGCGGTTAAACAAGTGTGGACTACGTCAGCGTTTCTAATTATAAGGAAACAATTGGAGTAAAAATGTACGATAACTAGCTGTTAAACTAGTGTGGGCTGCGTCAGTAATTATAAGGAAACAATTGGTCAGGAGTAAAAATGTACGATAACTAGAGGTTAAACTAGTGTGGGCTGCGTCAGTAATTCTAAGAAATAATTGGAGTAAAAATGTAAGATAACTAGCGGTTAAACTAGTGTTAACTGTGTAAGAATAAACATTTTGGCAAATCGAAATGTCACATTAACAAAACAATCATATATAACATATAATTATACAAGTAATTAAACGAAACTTACGAATTTAAATTTACAAGAATATCTGAAAATTAAATAGATGGATAATTTTACAACCTTGTGTATTTGATATTCTGTAATACTAGGCCGCGTGTACGATGACGTCATCTTACTAACAGTACCAGAATGCCTTGCGATTGTTCTACCTTATTCAGATTTGTAATCCCTCTTGAGAATACTAGAGCAATTGACACTAATCATCTAACACAAGAAAGTAGGCAAAGCATTCTGGTACTTGTAGTATATGACGTTACAATGCAAATGGCTTATTGCTCTATCTTTTACTTCCAGACCCCCTCCCCCTAGACTGCAACTGTGCGGCTGCAGACTACCTTTTCAACTTTCAAATGCATGGCTCCCAGCTGAGCGAAACTATCTGGCATTTGAAAGTTTACAAGCGGCAAGAAATTGTACCGTCCAAATTGCGCACCAGGGAGTAGCCTGCTAGAACGACTTTTGGTTTTAAGGAATATGGGCTTTAAACATTTTCAACGACAACGTTAATTGAATTAGCTATATACATGTACATTAAGATGGTGCAATTTTTTGGTCTTAAAGATGAAGAAGTCGCTTTTGGTCGGCTGAAGAAATATGCTTTAGGCTTTTACAACGACAACTTTAATTGAATTAGCTATATACATGTACATTAAGATGGTACAATTTCTTGGTCTTAAAGCTGAAGAAGTCGCTTTTGGTCTGAAGGAATAGGCTTTAGATCTATTTAGACTTTTTCACCGAAAACGTTAATCGTTAATTAAATTAACTATATACATTAGGATGGTACAATTTCTTGGTCTTAAAGTTGAAGAAGTCGCTTTTGGTCGGCTGAAGAAATATGCTTTAGGCTTTTACAACGACAACTTTAATTGAATTAGCTATATACATGTACATTAAGATGGTACAATTTCTTGGTCTTAAAGCTGAAGAAGTCGCTTCGGGTCTGAAGAAATATGCTTTAGGCTTTTTCAACGACAACGTTAATTGAATTAGCTATATACATGTACATAAGGATGGTAACATTTCTTGGTCTTAAAGCTGAAGAAGTCGCTTCGGGTCTGAAGAAATATGCTTTAGGCTTTTTCAACGACAACGTTAATTGAATTAGCTATATACATGTACATTAGGATGGTACAATTTCTTGGTCTTAAAGCTGAAGAAGTCGCTTCGGGTCTGAAGAAATATGCTTTAGGCTTTTTCAACGACAACGTTAATTGAATTAGCTATATACATGTACATTAGGATGTTACAATTTCTTGGTTTTAAAGCTGAAGATGTCGATTTTGGTCTGAAAGAATAGGCTGTAGGCTTTTACACCGACAGCGATGATTGAGCTAGATATCGTCACATGTACAATAATATATAATAATAAAAATAATCTTTAATATACAATGAGGATACTGTCGTCACCTTACGGTGATTTACAGAAGGGTCCTAAATAAAATAAAATAATAAAACAATAAAAATATATAATTTTACACATATATTATATCTAAAAACTACAACAATTAATATAAAATATAATTATAGTCCAAAACTTACAACAGTTTCACGGTACAATCTTTGGTTTTAAAAAAACTGAAGACCTGCATGATTATAGCGAATGTTTCTCATACCAACGTTAACGTGTAAAATTCCGGAAACTATGTACATACATACATACATATCGTTATTATGTGTTCCCTTACGGGCTTTTCGACACTTAATTACATTTAATTTTTAATAGTGTATATTACTATCATTATACTAGAGATTTGCAATTATTAATAGTGGACATTAATTATTAATAGTGTGCATTAATAACATTATACTAGAGATTTGCAAGCATGGACATCTTCAGATCTTTTTTAAATTTAGGCAGCTTGACTTCTAATTTCAGTTCAGGTTGTAGAGAATTCCAAATTTTTACACCTCTGTAGGTAAATGATCTTTGTCCACTTTTTGTGGTTAGTTTGGGGATGTTTAGGTCTTTGCGGTTTCTCGTATTAACAGAATGGATGTCTGATCTTTTTTGGAATTTGTTGGTAAGATACCCTGGGGCTAGTCCTTTGATGCATTTAAAGGTCATTATAGTGTATCTGTACTTTAATGTGTCTCTGACGGGGAGCCACTGTAGTTGGCGTAAGATGGGAGAAATATGATCGAATTTCTGTATGTTTAGGACAATTCTGGCCGCAAAGTTCTGTACTAGTTGTAATTTGTAATACACTTACTATGATAGTTATGTTTGTGAGTGTACCGTGGTCACAACATGACCTCTTTAGCTAAAGCACGTCCATTTAATATTGGTATCGAGGGTAGAGCTATGGACGTTGTATTGCAACTGATAGTGAAGTGATGATGATGATGATGATGTCGATGATATGATAATGATTCTGATGGTGATGATGGTGGTGGTGGCGATATGATATGATGATGATATGATGATGACGATATGATAATGATTCTATGATGATGACGATATGATAATGATTTTATGATGATGACGATATGATAATGATTCTATGATGTTGACGATATGATAATGATTCTATGATGATGACGATATGATAATGATTCTATGATGATGACGATATGATAATGATTCTATGATGATGACGATATGATAATGATTCTATGATGATGACGATATGATAATGATTCTATGATGATGACGATATGATAATGATTCTATGATGATGACGATATGATAATGATTCTATGATGATGACGATATGATAATGATTCTATGATGATGACGATATGATAATGATTCTATGATGATGACGATATGATAATGATTCTATGATGATGACGATATGATAATGATTCTATGATGATGACGATATGATAATGATTCTATGATGATGACGATATGATAATGATTCTATGATGATGACGATATGATAATGATTCTATGATGATGACGATATGATAATGATTCTATGATGATGACGATATGATAATGATTCTATGATGATGACGATATGTTAATGATTCTATGATGATGACGATATGATAATGATTCTATGATGATGACGATATGATAATGATTCTATGATGATGACGATATGATAATGATTCTATGATGATGACGATATGATAACGATTCTATGATGATGACGATATGATAATGATTCTATGATGATGATGATATGATAATGATTCTATGATGATCGGGTGATGATGGTGATGATGATGATGTTTAAGAGTTGATCTGATGCATGATATTGACTGATGATGTCGATGTTGGCGATGATGACGATGTTTCAGGTTGATGATGATGTTGGTGGTGATGATAATGAATGCACCTTAGTTAACTGAATCGTTGTCGCAGTCGAAGCTATACCCTTTAGAACCGCTATGCAGGCTAGAGAAGCTACATGCACTCTGAAGCCCTCAAGAAGGGGGCACAAACTGGGAAGGGACCTGGACACCGCGAAACCGCTCAAAAAAATCGACAAAAATCGCACAATTGCACCAAACTTTGCTAAAACCCACAACTGCAAGAATTGTTAGTGGATGATTTTGAAATAAAATTTCCTGCAAGCCAAAATCGTCACTCAAATCTTTGCATTTTTATCAAATAAATTTCGTGCTCATGGAAGCGGGCAAAAAAATTTTCCTGCACGGACCAAATCATCAATGTTTTTGCCAACAAGCCATTGTTATTAGAACAAAGAAAATTAAAAAAATCTATTGTAAAAATGGTTGGCAAATTAGCATCACAATACCAACACTTGTAAACACGACGCTCACCTACAAGGTCAATTCTAATTGCTTCCATTTGGGCGGTCTCACCAGTTTATTTGAAGCAGATTCCTTTACTATTTTAATAAGATCTGAGTGACCTCTTCACTCAGTCGATGCAAGTAAATAAAGTTCAAAATCACGTAGATGAAATTCCGTGCGTTCCAATGACTGTTTTGGGGCTTCATACGAAGCTCCATTCAATAGAACAGCAGTCAAGAGGCTCAATATTCAAGGTCGAGTCGAGCGATGAAGATTTTGAAAACAATTCATTTGAAAGTGGAAGACGCACGATTAAAGGTACTGTGTTTTAATATAAATAACTAGTTTGTTGTTGCCAATTATCTGTCAGTGATCAGTGCACGTGCATTGAACTATTTTAAATATAGACTAATTAATGTTTCATGGGTATAGTATTTGCACGCTCTATCTCGGTGAAATGCATGTACTAAATAGTACAAATAATTCTACATTAAACATTATAGAACATAGAACTAGAGTGATTTTCATAGAGTGGTTTTCATTAACCCGTGAAACACACTTTAGCGTAATATGCTTTATTTCACTTTATTACACTTTTACTTTGTGTTTTAGAGTGCATGGTTTTCATTAACCCGTGAAACACACTTTAGCGTAATATGCTTTTTTACACTTAATTACACTTTAACTTTAACTTTGTGTTTTATAATCATTTGTTCAATAGCACTATTACACATTAATACACTTTGTTACTCTTTCCCTATTACACTTTGTTTCACGGGTTAATGAAAACCACTCTATAATCATTTGTTCAATATATAGCTAGCACTATTACACATGCAGTAATACACTTTATTACTCTTTCCCTATTACACTTTGTTTCTATGACCGTGAAAGAATTGGCAAACTAATAGTTGTTACTAAACTCTGAATCTATTGTTTTCTTTTGTTCTTTACCAACAAGTACGAGCTAAATAGTCGTTTTTCTTTCACGGTCAAATGAAAATCACTCTATTTAGAATTCATATAATTTTACAACACAAAACCAGCATTCATTTCGGCCTTGTCTTAATGCTTGTTGCTTTTAAGCCTAGCTGCGACAATTTTTTTTAAATTGTTGTATACGCTATTTGCACTCTACTGTTTATAGTGGTTTTCATTAACCCGCGAAACAAAGTGTAATAGGGAAAGAGTAATAAAGTGTATTAATGTGTAATAGTGCTATTGAACAAATGATTATAAAACACAAAGTTAAAGTTAAAGTGTAATACTGAATGTAATAAAGCATATTACGCTAAAGTGTGTTTCACGGGTTAATGAGAACCACTCTATGCTGCATACATATTGTCTTATTTAAGTCATCTTTCAATGAACAGTCAGTCATTAATCGTTTACAAATACTTCGGCTGAATTCCAAAATCCAACTTCCTTTCCAACATGCTTTCCATTCCGTACCCACACACTGCTCTTAACAGATACAATTCATGACACTTACAACATAAAAACATGTTCCTTATCTGTTATCAGCTTTTAAATAATAAACTAATTGATCACTAGTTAACTCAGCTCGGGATAATACAGCAGCAAGCAACGCTAAGACGCCCTATTGCAACAGTTTCTTGTCTATTCGCTCCACTCGTAGTTAAATTACTTCTCGACATTATTTGGGGGTAAGTTTAATGTGTTTTAGCCTTTATCAGTCGTAATTTGAGAATTATATTCTTGTAATAGTTGTTAGCCGTTGTTAGCTTGTATAGATATTTTTTGACCTCGATGACATAGCCTTGGTATCAGAGGTTAGTTTCTACTTGCTTTAGCGTTTGTAAATCGACGGTTTGTGAATTGAAGGAAAGAACACAGACGTACAAATATTAAATGTAAATACTAGATCAATAAACCCTCTGGTTTTCAGGGTTTAATTGACAGGGATTTGTCTTGCGGATCGCGGGTGAAGTGTTCTTACAAGACACTCGTGTTCTTCGTTTATAAGTGGTATAGGTACCAATCATTTTTATTAGAACAAAGAAAATTAATATATATAAAATATATTGTTAAAATGGTTGGCAAATTAGCATCGCAATATCAACAGGCTTGTGTTAAACACTAAATCCCCCCAGTCGTGCATTGTTCAACATTATTCCACAATTATTTCCCGAGTTGGAATAAATGGCTTTCAACAGCCTTCAGCTTTCAAATTGCAAAGCTCTTTCCTTCAACTAGAGTGAAGACATTTAACCCGTGAAACAAAATTAAATAGTCAAGGTGTAATAGTCAAATAGAATTAGAGTTAATAACAATGGAATTAGAGACAGCTAAGGTGTCATTCTATAGGTAAGCGTAGTGTTTTAATACAAGTGTTGGTATTGTAAATGCTAATTTGCCAACCATTTTCACAATAGATTTTTTAATTTTCTTTGTTCTAATAACAATGGTTGGTTGGCAAAACCACAACAAAATACGTCAATGTACGTCCACTATTAGGTGAGCGTAGTGTTTACAAGTGTTCGTATTGTGATGCTAATTTGCCAACCATTTTAACAATATATTTTTTAATTTTCTTTGTTCTAATAACAATGGTTGGTTGGCAAAACCATAACAAAATACGTCACTGTACGTCCACCTATAGATTTGTTAATTTTCTTTGTTCTAATAACAATGGTTGGTTGGCAAAAACATAACAAAATACGTCACTGTACGTCCACGTATTCCTTTCCATAAACCGATATCTCGTTCGAGCTCCTTGGCTCTATTTTATTATGCATATAATAAGAGAGACGTCGATTATGTATCACAATAATCGTAAAAATGCATCTTGAATCGCGTACGTAGACGGAGATTAAAAGCCTCAAAGCGTCGAGGATTAACGCACTTGGAGTCAAGATTATCAATGAACATGAGCACCACAGCGTGTTTCGTATCCATGGACGCAAAATAATTTCTGCAGTTGTCAAAGTACTAGGGCCGGTGTGATCGGCGGTCGGTTTTGAAGGTACGCATACAATTATGAGTACAGTGGAACCCTGTTAATCCGGCCACAGAAGGGACAGCCAAAAGTGGCCGTATTAACGGGGTGGCCGTAAATTGGTAAATTTTATAGAAAATTTATGGGTATGTATTTCGTCGGGACCTAAAAAACCGGCCGCAATAACGGGGTGGCGGTATTAAGCGGGTGGCCGTTAGGCGGGGTTCCATGCACTGTATTGTCAAAACCTTTTTAATTTTAATCCCTAAAAGGTACGACGGTGCGATTTTCTTCGCAGCTAAGCTTACGTTTTCAAAGCAGAGTAAAAATGACCCCTACATGTACAGAATCATGTTACCGATGATTGAGCAAGAACACTGAAAGGTACGCACGGGAAATATTTTCAATATTCCTAAAAGAAGTGCCGATCACGTACCCATACCACTTGGACAATCATCAAAATTGCTTGAGGGGAAATCTATGACTCAGTGAAGCATTTCTCGAATAGGTGTGAGAAAAGCACCTTATAAACACGATAGTGCCATGAAATCTCTCTATATCTGGCATGGATTAAATAATAATTACTTTATTGATAAAATTGACTGGCAATTATTCAAAAGAATTGAAAAACTCAATATTTACATTGCTTTAAAATATAGCTAAAATATTTATTAGTCCAATTTGCATTCATGATCTGGGAATGAAGCTGTTCTGGTACCGTTTTTGTCCTGCACTTGAGAAGTGGAATTATCCTAGGCTTTCTAAGGCTATAGTTTTTGCGCATCAATTTTGAATAGGCTGTGTAGTTTATTAGAGCGTATTCGTATAACCCACTTTTAAAATGCAAATGAGAATATGTGTAAAATAATATGCTAATTAGGTGTGCGTGTTATAAAATGCTTCAATGAGTTGCGCTCTCGGCTAAAAATAATCAAAATAAAACATGAATGACAACGAAAACGTTTATGGATTTACTCGAAACCACTTATTTGTTATTTATATGTTTATAAATTCCTTATCAATTACCGAGGTTGAAGGGTTAAACACCATGGCATCCATGTGATGATAGCATGTTTTGCATGGAACGCGATATATGAAGTGAAACATATTATCAATTAAGTGCAGTGTTGCGGTGATGTAAATGTCTTCGGTGTACGGTGTCTGCTTTTCCAAACCTGCGGTGTGTGGTGAATTTTAAAGCTGTGGTGATCGTAGTGTTTGGTGAAAGATGTTGAAATAAGGTGTTGTCAACGTTAACACATTTTTTGCGATGTTGCGGTGAAAACATATTATCAAAGTACGTTGTTGTGGTGATGTAAATGTCTTCGGTGTGCGGTGTTTGCTTTTCCAAAGCTGCGGTGTGCGGTGAATTTTAAAGCTGTGGTATTCGTGAGAAACCCTCGATATGTCCCCCTGCTCTAATGTGCTTCTATCAATCCAGAGCAATTGGACTCTTTAGCTTCGTGTACAAATTACCCATATCAGACCACTTGACTTGATTTTGTTTTTCTTATGTAATGAGATATTGTTTATTTTCAGGTCAAACTAAAAGACATGAAGACTCACCTTCCACAGCTAGCCAAGGAGATGTTGGCAGAGTGTATGGCCACTTTTATACTTATTGTAAGCAAAAACCCATTATTGACGTATTGACTCCTTCGTTCCTTCCTTCCCTTCTTCCTTACTTCTCCCTTCCATTGTTTCCTTCCTCTCGTCCGATCCTTCAATACGTTTTCACTTTTCATCTTGCTTTCTTACGTACTAACCTATACCTATTCACCTATGCACTGTTCTCAATCACTTTTAGATGTTTGGAGTTGGATCAGTGGCTCAGGCGGTTCTCAGTAGACAACAAAATGGAACTTTCTTCTCGATTAACTTTGGATGGGGTATTGGTGTTACTATGGGATGCTACTGGGCTGGTGGAATATCAGGTTAGAAAAGTTGCCTGTCTGTCTGTCTTACTGTCTGTCTGTCTGTCTGTCTCGATTAACTTTGGCTGGGGTATAGGTGTTACTGGTGGAATATCAGGTTTGACGTCACGAGTGATGATGAGAATGATGATGATGGTTTGGTGATTTATAATATACTGAGAAAAATTACTCGATTCTGATTGGACGAAAGGAGTACAATTAAATCATAAATTGTACTCTTTTAACCTTGACTCCGTATTCACTTTATTTACCCTCGGTGAATATATATTTGTGAAATACCATCACCATCATTAATTCATGATCACTGATCGTCATCACCATCATCATCGGCATTATCATCCCCATCATCAACTTAATCATCATCGATCATCGTAATCATCATCATCATCATCACCATCATCATCATCATCACCATCATCATTACCATCATCATCATCACCATCACCATCACCATCACCATCACCATCACCATCACCATCACCATCACCATCACCATCACCATCACCATCACCATCACCATCACCATCACCATCACCATCACCATCACCATCACCATCACCATCACCATCACCATCACCATCACCATCACCATCACCATCACCATCACCATCACCATCACCATCACCATCACCATCACCATCACCATCACCATCACCATCACCATCACCATCACCATCACCATCACCATCACCATCACCATCACCATCACCATCACCATCACCATCACCATCACCATCACCATCACCATCATCATCGTCTACTTTATTGCGTTGTTTGCAGGTGCTCACATGAACCCAGCAGTGACCCTGGCCAACGCCGTCGTTGGTCGTCTACCATGGAAAAAGCTGCCTGCGTACTGTACTGGTCAGCTGCTTGGAGCGTTTGTTGCATCTGCTGTTGTCTACGGAGTCTACTATGGTAAGCTTTTAATTAATACACTGCAAAAACGGCTGAGTAGATACAACTCAACTGATAGAGCAGATTTCGGTGAAAAGTTCAGTGTCGTGTGCGTGCCTCGCCGCGACCGTGATGTTTCTAGAACGTTGACATGCCTTGCCATGCCTTGAAGGCGTTCGTGCCATGAAATTTTTCATAGTCATACGGAATCTGTAATTATATTATATTGAACGCAGTGATAGAGCAGACTTCATATGACTGTAAAAAAAAAGGTTCATTGTCGTGTGCGTGCCTCGCCGCGACCGTGATGTTTCTAGAATGTTGACATGCCTTGCCATGCCTTGAAGGCGTTCGTGCCATGAAATTTTTCATAGTCATACGGAATCTGTAATTATATTATATTGAACGCAGTGATAGAGCAGACTTCGTATGACTGGCTGTGAAAAGTTCAGTGCCGTGTGCGTGCCTTGCCGCGACCGTGAAGTTTCTAGAATTTTAGCGTGTTGTGCCTTGACCGCGTTCGTGCCGTGAGCTTTTCATAGTCTTATGAAATCGGCGCTAACTATAGAATAGTCCCCTTCACAGTTCCCTGCGCCATCTTGAAAGGTAGCCGGGCCTTTGCATCGAAGCGAGACGAACGTTGAGCTTGCAATGATATAGAACACTCAATAATTGCCCCGTAAGGTGTTAAAAGGTATCTATCACTGCAAGCTCAACGTTCGTCTCGCTTCGATGTAATAAAGGTCCAGCCTGCTACCTTTCGAGATTGAGTATTGAGTATACATATTTTTTTTAAGACGCCCTTAATGCGTTTGATGGAGGTGTCCGTCAGATCCTGGGACCCAACGGTACGGCTGGGATATGGGCGACCTATCCACAGCCGTATTTATCTATCGGCAATGGATTTGCAGACCAGGTATGTATTAAAGAAAAAGACAAATTTCATATCTCCAAGCGTCCATGTTTTAATCTGTTTATTATATAACATACATTGTTTTAAATTAAGAAACTATTTCAAAACGTTAAAAATATAGACACGTGTTATAAATAGAAATACCAACACCGGACACATGTGTGATAGATGTTATATAAATGGAAACTAGCGAGTAAACTAGTAAAGGCTGCGTCAGTGTTTGATATAAACGATAGGTAATAGAATGAAATTTGTAACACCGTAAAAAATAGAAACTAGCGAGTAAGCTAGTATAGGCTGCATCGGTGTTTGATATAAACGTTAGGTAATAGAATGAAATGTGTAACACCGTAAAAAATAGAAATAGAAACTAGCGAGTAAACTAGTAAAGGCTGCGTCGGTGTTTGATATAAACGATAGGTAATAGAATGAAATTTGTAACACCGTAAAAAGTAAAAATAGAAACTAGCGAGTAAACTAGTATAGGCTGCGACGGCGTAAAAATGTTGACTGAACTTTATTGACTTTTCGAACTTGTTTTGTATGTTATATAATAAATGGTTAAACCACAGCAAGCCCGAAATCACCAAGAGAAATTTTTTTCAGCTTGTTGGCACCGCTCTTCTTGTTAGCTGTGTATTTGCAATCGTTGACAAAAATAACAACGCCCCTGATAAAGGCTCTGCCCCAGTTCTCATCGGTCTAGTAGTGTTCGTTATTGGTGCAACGTTTGGTTTCAACTGTGGCTACGCTATCAACCCGGCCAGGGATTTGGGACCGAGGATTTTCACGGCCATGGCAGGCTGGGGACCAGAAGTGTTCACGTAAGTGAAATGAATAAATAGATGGATGGATGAGTGGAGTGAGTGAGTGAGGGATTGATGGATGAATGAATGCATATAAACAAATTGATTGATGGATGAATGAAATGACGAATTAATGTATGAATAAGTTAATGAATTAATTTATCAATGGAAACTAGCGAGTAAACTAGTATAGGCTGCGTCGGCGTTTGATATAAATGATAGGTAATTTAATGAAATTTGTAACACAGTAAAAAATGTTGACTTAACTTTACTTACGTTTCGAGCTTTAGCCCTTCGTCGGAGTAAAAGAGTTAGACTAAGTCTAACTCTTTTATACTCCGACGAAGGGCTAAAGCTCGAAACGTCAGTAAAGTTAAGTCAACATTTTTTACGGTGTTTAAAGTTCCATTATGTTACCTAAGAATTAATTTATAGATAGGTAAACATATGAACGAACTAAGAATGTATGAATTAATGAATTATTAAATGGCTATGTCACTGAATAAATGTAAGAATGAATCGATAGATGGATGAATGGATGAATGACTGAATGAATGAATGAATGAATTTGATAGATGGGTAAATGAATTATTATGTCAATAAATGAATATGAATATATTAATGAACACATGGAGGAATGAATGGATGTAGGGATGGGTACGGATGGATGAATAAATTTATAATTGAATGGTCAAAATATAAACTGGGAAATGGGATTCCGACCCCCCCCTTCAGGACCCTCTAATAAATTTCTTGTTTTTCATTTTAGTGTGAGAAACAATTGGTCGTGGGTACCAGTCATTGGTTGTCTCGTGGGAGGGGTGGTAGGGGCTGTTTTGTACATCTTAACCATAGAAATGCATCACTCATCAGAAGAGAATGAGAACGACATAGAATTGGAGAAAGTAGTTGTCGAATCAACAAATCCAGGTAATTGATGATGATGGTGATGATGATGATTGTGATGATGAAAATGATTATGGTGATGATCATGATGCATGATGATGATGATGATGATAATGATGTGATGATGATTATGGTGATGATGCATGATGATGATGATGATGATGATAATGATATGATGATGATTATGGTGATGATGATGATGATGATGATAATGATATGATGATGATTATGGTGATGATTATGGTGATGATGCATGATGATGATGATGATGATGATGATGATGATAATGATATGATGATGATTATGGTGATGATGATGATGATGATGATGATGATGATAATGATATGATGATGATTATGGTGATGACGATGATGATGATGATGATGATGATAATGATATGATGATGATTATGGTGATGATTATGGTGATGATGCATGATGATGATGATGATGATGATAATGATATGATGATGATTATGGTGATGATGCATGATGCATGATGACGATGATGATGATGATGATGATGATAATGATATGATGATGATTATGGTGATGATTATGGTGATGATGCATGATGATGATGATGATGATGATAATGATATGATGATGATTATGGTGATGATGCATGATGATGATGATGATGATGATGATGATGATGATGATAATGATATGATGATGATTATGGTGATGATGCATGATGATGATGATAATGATATGATGATGATGATAATGATATGATGATGATTATGGTGATGATGCATGATGATGATGATAATGATATGATGATGATGATAATGATATGATGATGATTATGGTGATGATGCATGATGATGATGATAATGATATGATGATGATGATAATGATATGATGATGATTATGGTGATGATGCATGATGATGATGATAATGATATGATGATGATTATGGTGATGATGCATGATGATGATGATGATGATGATAATGATATGATGATGATTATGGTGATGATGCATGATGATGATGATAATGATATGATGATGATGATAATGATATGATGATGATGATAATGATATGATGATGATTATGGTGATGATGCATGATGATGATGATAATGATATGATGATGATTATGGTGATGATGCATGATGATGATGATAATGATATGATGATGATTATGGTGATTAAATGGCGGTAATGATAATCATGATGAATGTGATGACGGTGTATGATGATAATGATAAAGGTGATTATAATAAATGATGGTGATGATGATTGTGATCAGATGGCTTTGATGATGATAATGCTTGTATTGATGATGATGGTTATGGTGATGGTTATGATGATGATGGTTATGATGATGATGGTTATTATGATGGTTATGATCGATGATGATGGTTATGATGATGATGGTTATTATGATGGTTATGATCGATGATGATGGTTATGATGATGATGGTTATTATGATGGTTAAGATTATGATGGTTAAGATGATGGTTATATGATGATGATGGTTATGGTGATGATGATGATGATGGTGGTGGTGATGATGATGATGATGATGATGGTTATGATGATGATGATGATGCCGGATGGTGATGATGATTGTGATTATGGTGGTTATGATGATAATAATATTAGTGATGGTGACAATAACTTTTGTAATAGGGATAATTACATTAGTCATGATGGTAATGAAAACAGTGATTATTATTATGATTATAATGTTGATATTAATGATGATGATAATGTGTTGATGATAATAATTATGTGATGTTGATAATGGTGATGATGATGATTATCATAATGTGATGTTGATATTAATGATGTAATGATGATAATGGTGGTTATGATTGTGGTTGTGACGATGATAATTACGATTATGATAGTGAACATCCAATGTTATGTGATGATCGAATTATGATGATCTGGATGGATCACATTCATATAGCAGAACATGAGCCTTTCATCCACAAATCGATGTTAATCAGTACCCACTTGGTACATATTCCCGGGGGGTGTACTCCCCTTGTCCAAGTGATAGGGGTGATCGGCGTACCCGGCTTTTAGGGTCCTGGCTCAAAACTCAGTTACGTAACATGATTCCGCACCTGTAAGGTTGTTTTTTACTCTGCTTTGTTGCTAAAAGTAAGCTTGGCTGGCAAAAACATCGCACAGCCATACCCTCAGACGATGTACTCGGGGGGTGAAATGACGGGGGGTGGGGGGTGGGGTTAGGGAGGTCCGACGGAGCTTCATATTGCAGCCCCCCCAAAAATACTCAAACCTGAAATTTTACACCCCAAAAAATACATGGCATGCAAATTTCGAACCCAAAAAAATCCAAGACATAAATACCTCAAAACTGATTTATTGATTGAATTGATATATGGTGATTCTTTACGGAACTCACGCCTTGCTGAAAACAATTTCAAACGAATTTTCTGATACACGGATACTCGGAGATGTGAAAACCCCCCAAAAATACTCTGGTTTCTTTTTAAGACCTAAAAAAAACGTGGCAGGTCTCAGACCCAAAACGAAAATTGTCAACCCCAACAAAATACGTCGGACCTTACCGTCATCTTACCCCCTGAGTACATCGCCTGGGGCCATACCTTTTAGGGGTTGAAATCAACAAGGCTTTAACAGTTATTTTTGTCTGTGCGTACCTTCTTGGATTTCAGTTGTTTCCAAAACCTCAGCTGATCACCCCTACCACTTGGACAAAGGGAGTAACCCCCGGGTATACACCCTTTCCGAGAAACTTTGTCACCCGTGAAGTGAAAAGCCTACAAGCTAGTAGCGCAGGGGATTATGGGTAACCTATGTATACTTTATTAGAACGCAGGGATTTCATGGCCATATTGCTACACTAGTCAATGTTATTGAGAAATGTCCGTTCAAACAACAGGAAAGACGTTCCGAATGCACATTTAGTTTCTGAACTGATCCATGATCCTTTGCGCCACTAGCTTGTGTGCTTTTCACGGGTGACAAACTTTCTCGGAAAGGGTGTATATTCCTATTGATATCAATTGTTTGTACATACATATATAGGATATGAGAGAGGCAGCACAGACTCCTTAAATACTACAAATACAAAGTCATGTAACGGACAATACCAACCGCCTGACCCATTGGTAACAGATACAACACCCGACAGCTCCAATACAACACAAACTAGAGAACGAAAAATCGGGGAGGATAACGATCAGGCAACTAAATTGTAAAGTCTGCACCTTAGGTTTACTGTGGGTTATTGTATAATTTTTAATTGGGTTCCATGTAGTTTATATGGATTCATTCGAGTTTGGGATCCCTGTGGTTTACAATAATCCTTGGTTGCTTTATATGTTTGAGTTTACAGTTTGAGTTTTTTGTCTGGGATCCCTGTGGTTTAAATAGGATTTATCAGTCTGAGTTTGGGATCCCTGTGGTTTACAATAATCCTTGGTTGTTTTATATGTTTGAGTTTACAGTTTGAGTTTTTTGTCTGGGATCCCTGTGGTTTAAATAGGATTTATCAGTCTGAGTTTGGGATCCCTGTGTTTTGAATATGATTTGTCAGAATTTTGCGGTTTAAAGATATATTTTTATTAATTACTGTCAGTGCGAGTTTGGAATCCCTGTGTTTTAAATATGATTCACAAGTTTGGGTTCCCTGTTGTTTAATTAATATTTTTCAAGTCAGAGTTTGGGATCCCTGTGTTTTAATTATGATTCATTTGAGTTAGGGATCCCTGTTGTTTAATTAATATTTTTCAATACAGTCGGAGTTTGGGATCTCTGTGTTTTATAATTAATTATGATTCATTTGAGTTTGGGATCCCTGTGGTCTTCTAAACTTTGGCCGGTTGTCTATAAAAAGACATTTTCAATGACTTCTCAAAATTTCTTATTAAATATTTATTATGTTTATATGGCATGTGATTGTCTGGGTGTATGAAGTCTTGAGAAAGACTGCCAGAGTTTATCTACATCTATTTCAACAAGGTTAGCGGTTTTGTTGCATACCAAGCCCGAAATGCACTATGGATGATATAAATTCAAGCAGCAAACGGTCACAACAATATGTAACATATTTTGGTAAGCAACATGCAGCATGCAAACCAACCAGTCCATCTTTAATTTCACTACACTGTCACACTACTTAAGAAATATAAAACGGCGCGCGTGTCTATGTACTGTGATATAAACACGCTGGGAGATGTAGAGCACGAGAGAAGCAAGCTTAGAAACACGAGCGCAGAGTGTTTCTTTTGCTTCTTGCGTGCTCTACATCTCCCAGCGTGTTTATATCACAGTACATAGACACAAGCGGCCGTTTTATATTTCTTTTATGACATTTTTTCTCAAAAAAAAATGCAGAAAAAACTTTTCTACCGTCATTTTCATTCTCTGTTCTCTCATATAGACATGGCCATCAACCAATCAGAGCGCGCGTTAGATACCAAAAATTTTATAATGCATTATAACATCTGAATTCAAGTTTGTTTTTAAACAATCTTATACAAATATATATTGATATGACAATGTACATTGATATTATTTTGATGTTTTTTATCATTTTGATCTGTAAAATAATAACTATTTTAAAATATACAAAACAAGTGTAATACATATAGTTTATAATTTGAAGTTATTTTATACGTAAAAGAATTAAAGAGCTTTTTAAAACTTAAAAGAAGGTCAATTAAATGTATAACTTGCTTGTTGTTTCAGGTTTCAGGAGTGGGACAAAATTCTTTAACCCTCCATATGTGCAAATAGTAGAATCATGAACATGTTCATCATCATAACAATCACCTTTAATTTATCATCATGATATCTTCTTCATCATTATCATAACCACCAACATCTCCATCACCATGACAACCCACATCATTACCACCATCATCATCGTTACTATAACCATCACCATTATCGTCATCATCATCATCATCGATCATCATAATTTTCAAGTTTCTTAAGATCTTTTAATATCATAAATATTTGTTCTAGCATTTACATTTTCATTGACCTGATTTATAAAAAGTTAGGGTTAGAGTTCATATTTTGCAATAGTCCTTCTCACAGTTCATGTCCACAACCTCAGCCTCGATAGAGTGTAATATATTCTTAATAATTTGACTACAGCACAAGGTAATTTAAGGAATGTACACATTATACACCACTTCCATAAATACCATAATATGTAGCGGAAAATGATTTTTCAAGAAAACATATATTTTAATAAGTTTTAGCACTGTCATATGAAAGAACCACCTGAAATAGGCATGTTTGGAAGGTTTTGATGCTTTGGCTAAAATACCAAAGAAGTTATTCTCAATGAAAAATGTAGAGATTTGTATGTAATTTTCTGCTGAAGCCTTTGATGCCTCGTTTTGGTGTTTTTCTGATTTTCAAACTATTATAGTTTCTTGTAAATTTAATTGTTTTTTTCTCAAACTTTTACAAGTTATTGTTATGGTGAATGTCTATCATATGATAGCTTTCTTTTTCTTAAAACATCAATTTTAAAAATTATGATAATTAGTGGTGGCCATTCATGAAAGTCATCTATCAAACAAATATTGAAAGTTACACTTAAAAATTCATTGCTGTATAGTCAAATTCTAAAGAATATATTATACACTATCAAGGCTGAGTTTGTTCTTCAAAATTCCCCAGACTGTAGTTAAATTCTAAAGTATATTTTACACGTTATCAAGGCTGAGGTTGTTCTTCAAAATTCCCCAGGCTGTAGTCAAATTCTAAAGAATATATTATACACTATCAAGGCTGAGGTTGTTCTTCAAAATTCCCCAGGCTGTAGTTAAATTCTAAAGAATATATTATACACTATCAAGGCTGAGGTTGTTCTTCAAAATTCCCCAGGCTGTAGTTAAATTCTAAAGTATATTTTACACGCTATTAAGGCTGAGGTTGTTCTTCAAAATTCCCCAGGCTGTAGTTAAATTCTAAAGTATATTTTACACGCTATTAAGGCTGAGGTTGTTCTTCAAAATTCCCCAGGCTGTAGTTAAATTCTAAAGTATATTTTACACGCTATTAAGGCTGAGGTTGTTCTTCAAAATTCCCCAGGCTGTAGTTAAATTCTAAAGTATATTTTACACGCTATTAAGGCTGAGGTTGTTCTTCAAAATTCCCCAGGCTGTAGTTAAATTCTAAAGTATATTTTACACGCTATTAAGGCTGAGGTTGTTCTTCAAAATTCCCCAGGCTGTAGTTAAATTCTAAAGTATATTTTACACGCTATTAAGGCTGAGGTTGTTCTTCAAAATTCCCCAGGCTGTAGTTAAATTCTAAAGTATATTTTACACGCTATCAAGGCTGAGGTTGTTCGATGGGAACTGTGAAAAGGTCTAATACAAATAAAAATTAAAATGTGTTATTTGGTTTACATATAATATAGTCAATCTCATACCCAGAGCCTGTGTAACTCTTGGCCAGCAGTGCAGAGCAACAGAAGGCTTGTAATATTAACTCAGTGCTGGTGGCCAAGAGTAACGTGGGCTCTGGATACGAGAGTAGGAACCATTTTGTATTGTAATATGTCAGTTACTATTCATCCATTCGTTCGTGGTACTGTCCCAGCTGGCTTGGTCCACACATCATATTAACTGGTAAGGCCTCATCTGCATGAATACAAAAATATCATGGTATCAGCTTACGACCGCTTTTATTGTGATGCGCACAACAGAGTTTCTCTTCTGTCAATGAAACACAATTTGTCTACACATTTAACAAACAATTAAATAATGAGAAATACAGTCAATGTCATTACAGTGCGAATCAAAAAACTGTGGGCACCTAGAAATATTTTAGAAACCGTTTATTAATCATTGAACAACTCAGAAACAACTATATCACCGCAAGACCTTTGACTGATGTGTAGTATGATAAACTTTTTGTAGTTAGAGTTGTTTGTGAGTTGTTCGACGAACAATAAACGATTTCTAAAGTATTTCTAGGTGCCCACGGTTTTGTGATTCGCACTGTAACATTGTCCACCAAAAAAGACATTAACATTAAAAGAAATGTCACGTGACACAACCTAAG
Source organism: Metridium senile (assembly GCA_949775045.1). Taxonomy (NCBI): domain Eukaryota; kingdom Metazoa; phylum Cnidaria; class Anthozoa; order Actiniaria; family Metridiidae; genus Metridium; species Metridium senile. The sequence continues at coordinate 1,342,598 of OX459106.1, forward strand.
TTTGCTCTTAATGCTCAATACTCGACAACATAGGCTAGAACCTTGCTATGTATGTTACACCCAATTCAAATCTTTAATTTGGGAATATGATTCTTTGTTTTATGTATTTCATTGTCCCATGGAAAATGTTTTGAAGAAAACTATATTTTTATTTTATTGGACTCCTTAAGAAAGTGGATCACTCGACGGACGGTTTTGAAAATGACCCTAAAAGGTATGCATAAATTAACTCAGATACTGATTTCAGACCCTAAAAGGTACGACCACATTAAAAAAATGTTCAATATGTATAATCTTCAGTTCGAAAACTGACCCTAAAAGGTACTGTGGCAGTTCTTGACCCTAAAAGGTACGCGAGGGTCTTAATTTTCACCCTAAAAGTCCGTCGAGCACCCCTATCCATTTTCTAAGGGAGTCCCCTGCGAGGAGAATTACAGGGCGTAGCCCCAATTGACATCCAACCCCTAAAATGTTTTATTCCTAGAGTTATTGAATTGGGTGGAAACAACATAGCATATTAGCCGATTTGATCTCTTGAACATAGATTTTATCATTTTTTTTACATTTTCATTATATATAACTCATTATACACTTAATCAGAATGTTGAATTATATGATGGTATTTGAATAGACTTTTAAGGTAGTTTTGGATACTTAGATTTCTTCAATGACATTTTTTATAAATCTTGTCCTTTATAGATCATTGTTAGGCAAGTCAAAAAACGTGAACAAATATTGGGGTCACCGTATTGGTTATAGAGTTATAAGATATAGTAAAAGTAGGTATTTGCAATAATTTTCGCTGATTTGCTCAAAAGTACCTATTCAAAGCAGTCTAGAGAATGCGAACGTATTTTGCTAGGAAAAGCATAAGATTTTATCAAACAATCTAGATCTAAGGTTTATCTAACATTTTCCGTCATAAAAATCATTAAATCACTTCCAAATATGGGTACAACATGAACGTTTGATGCTCTACAGTACAAGTTCTAAGAATAATTCCTCAGCAGAGATTCTAACTTAATATTAAATGATCAATCTTACCTATTCGTTTGGGTTTTGTAAGACCAAGGTTTTCCATTATTTTCAGAAATTCTAGTTTGCTTTTTGTCAAACGTGGATTGTGTTTGAGTTCTTCTTCAACAGTAGTCGATGTTTGACCTGATTGAACATCACCAAAGCATATTCAACAAAGTACACAGAACAGAACAATGGAATAGAACAGGATAGGATAGAATGGAGTGGAGTAAAAAGTAAGTAGAATAGCTAGTTATAGAGTAGTGTAGAATATGATATAGTTGAGAGTCGAAGACAAGAGGATCAAAGAGAAGACAAGACAAGACAAGACAAGACAAGACAAGACAAGACAAGACAAGACAAGACAAGACAAGACAAGACAAGACAAGACAAGACAAGACAAGACAAGACAAGACAAGACAAGACAAGACAAGACAAGAGAATACAAGACAAGACAAGACAAGACAAGACAAGACAAGACAAGACAAGACAAGACAAGACAAGACAAGACAAGACAAGACAAGACAAGACAAGACAAGACAAGACAAGACAAGACAAGACAAGACAAGACAAGACAAGACAAGAGAATACAAGACAAGACAAGACAAGACAAGACAAGACAAGACAAGACAAGACAAGACAAGACAAGACAAGACAAGACAAGACAAGACAAGACAAGACAAGACAAGACAAGACAAGACAAGACAAGACAAGACAAGACAAGACAAGACAAGACAAGACAAGACAAGACAAGAGAATACAAGACAAGACAAGACAAGACAAGACAAGACAAGACAAGACAAGACAAGACAAGACAAGACAAGACAAGACAAGACAAGACAAGACAAGACAAGACAAGACAAGACAAGACAAGACAAGACAAGACAAGACAAGAGAGAGTCACCTACCGTTATAATCGTGTGCAGGGTACAAGGCATAGTCTCCAGGCAAGGATAGAATATGGCTATGTACTGAGTCATACAGTTTTTCTGCACTTCCTAATAACAGAAAGTTATCTTGAGGTATACAGACTGAGGTAAAAAAGGGTGGCAAGGGTGGCCTAGCGTTGAGAGCGCTGGCCTCTCACTGTCGTGGTCCAGGTTCGAGTCACGGCTCAGGCATGGATTATAATTATGTGAGTTGAATTTGTTTGTTGTGTTCTCATGCCACAGAGTTTTTCTCCTGGTTTATCATGTTTTCTTCCCTCCTCAAAAATGAACATGTGAGCTGAATTGTGTACAAAATAATTAAACAAAGAGGTAGTGAGTGTGTTTCTGAGTCTCCCCCATTAGTAGGGCACACATGTCCAGTCTAGAAAAATTGAGGTCTACGTTAAAAAAAAAGTGATTTTTACAATATTTTCTTAATTTTCACCTTCTTGAAAGTCTGTCCGTCCACAAGCTCTTATTAGTAAAGCATCTCCCGTAAATGCCATCTTGTTAGCATGGTGGACAAATGTCATACATCCTGGTATATTAAAAGAAGCCTGTATTAATATACAATGTAGAGACTTAATACATGGGGGCTTGGAGATATGAAATTTATCTTGGAGTGTTTACCTCAATAGGGAACTTCAGATTTGACAACGAGTACGAGATTGAGTACGAGTACAAGTTTTGAAATTGGCCTTCTGTGTGTTGTTGATGATGAATTGTAGTCTTGTGTATAGATTGAGACACCAAATATATAAAAACAAGAAGTGGAATGTAATTCAGTATCAACAATACACACAAGGCCAATTTTAAAACTTGTACTCGTACTCAATCTTTCGGTACGAACCATTTGTATGTCCTGGTGTGGATCGTGCCTCTACAGTCTACAAAACAAAAACAACAACAATGTAGAGTGCAAACAATATAACCGTGAAACAAGTAGTACTAATTAGTACTAAATAGTGCTAATAAAACAATAGAAAACAATAGAATTAGCATAAAATATCACTATTTAGTACTAATTATGTTGCACGCTTTTAATGTTTGTACTCTGTTAAAAGTTTTACTTTTATATATTATATGTAAGTAAATGTAATTATAATAGAGTGAAAACACTAAAACCATGAAATAAAAATTGAAAATAGTTGCTAACTAATAGTTTCTATTTACTAGTGACTACACCTATTTGCAAGAGAGTTGACATACGAAAAAGAACATTTGTATTTAGTGGGTTAGGAATAAAATAAACTCATCGGGTGATGAGCTTGGGTTTAGGTGCCTATATAAGTCATGGTTGACCCGCAAAGTCGCATTACCACAGTCCACCACCTGGCACCTGTCACACTGTCAGACAGTCAGTGAAATACTTACCTATGGATAAACTTACCATAAGGGATGGGTGGGATGGGTAAAAACACGCTTGAAAGAGCAACAAAGCTGCCAGAGCTAAGATCCGCAACGATCTAACGCATGTGAGCCCCTGCTATGCTAATGGGGCACCCCGGACACAAAAGAGACCACTGGCCAGCTACGCCTCGATTTTAACTTTGCCTAATTTACAATTAGCCACATTTAAAAGTACAAAAGAAAGAGTTCAGCTTCAGTGATTATCTTTTGTACTTTTAATTTATTCCTAACACACTAAATACAAATGTTCTTTTTTCGTATGACAACTTTCTTGCAAGTAGGTATATTTAGTCACTATCATTCAACCAGAAACATCAATTAAACAAACTAGTACCCAGTCCTCTACTCGTTTCGTTACAGACCAATTTGTTCACTAACCTGTTCACCAAACGTGATGTTCTGTTTGTCAGCAAGAAGTACATCAGCTTTGGCTCCGCTGACTTTTGATATCATACTTTTACAGCCAGTTAACTGCTTTAGGATACCAGTCCCTGTGATGTGGTCAGCATGGACATGAGTGTTGACTGAAATAATAATAATTGTCCATAATAAAAGTTAATGAAAATGATATGATAATGATGAATAAGGTGATTGTGGTGTTGTTGATGATGATGGTGGCCAACCGGCTGGGCCAGTGGTGGTAATGACAATGGTGGTGGTGGTGATGATGAATGATGATGATGATGATGGTAATGATGGTGGCCAGCCGGCCGCACCAGTGGTGGTAATGACAATGGTGGTGGTGGTGATGATGAATGATGATGATGATAAATAAGCTAGGTGATTGTGGTGTCGATGGTGATGGTGATGGTGGTGGTGGTGATGGTAATAACAATGATGATGATGATGATGATAATAAATAAGCTAGGTGATTGTGGTGTTGATGGTGATGGTGGTGATGATAAATTATGATGATGATGATGGTAATGGTGATGAATAAGGTGGTTGTGATGGTGGTGGTGATGGTAATGACAATGGTGGTGATGATGAATGATGATGATGAATAAGATGATTGTGCTGTTGATGTTGATGATGGTGATGGTAATGCTGTTGCTGCTGCTGATGATGATGGATAAGGTGATTGTGGTGTTAATGATGATGATGGTAATGATGATGGTGATGGTAATGACAGTGGTGATGATGATGAATTATGATGATGATGATGATGGTGGTGGTGGTGGTAATGATGTTTGTAGTGCCATGACAATGATGGTTGTGATGATGGTGATGATGACAATGGTGGTTATGATGAATTATGATAATTATGGTCTGACCATTGACAAAGATGATGATGATTATGATTATGATTGTGGTCATGCAATATTATGATTGACATGTATATATAGTGTGATGATCGAATTATGATGAGGATGATAATGATAGTCTGAAAAAGTTAAATTATGATAATAATGATGCTGATGATAATAATGATGCTGATGAAAATAATGATGCTGATGATAATAATGATGCTGATGATAATAATGATGCTGATGATAATAATGATGCTGATGATAATAATAATGATGCTGATCATAATAATGATGCTGATGATAATAATGATGGTAATGATAATAATGATGCTGATCATAATAATGATGCTGATGATAATAATGATGCTGATGATAATAATGATGCTGATGATAATAATGATGCTGATGATAATAATGATGCTGATGATAATAATGATGCTGATGATAATAATGATGCTGATGATAATAATGATGCTGATGATGATAATGATGCTGATAATAATAATGATGCTGATGATAATAATGATGCTGATGATAATAATGATGCTGATGATAATAATGATGCTGATGATAATAATGATGCTGATGATAATAATGATGCTGATGATAATAATGATGCTGATGATGATAATGATGCTGATGATAATAATGATGCTGATGATGATAATGATGCTGATGATAATAATGATGCTGATGATAATAATGATGCTGATGATAATAATGATGCTGATGATAATAATGATGCTGATGATAATAATGATGCTGATGATAATAATGATGCTGATGAATATGATGATGGCCATTCAATGTTTTACAGTCACATATTTCAATAAACGTTGTCCATCTGGAATGGTTTTATGATCTGAGACCGATAGGAATTGTGGGAGCTCGTTAAACTGCAAATGCACTATTATAATCACGCTTGAATATTAATGTTTACTTCTGAAATACTGTTATCTGTAATTCAGCACCATTCAAGTGTGATTAAAACAATGTATTTGAAATTTAAAGAACTCTCACAATTCCTATCGGTATCAGATCGAACAGATAACCATTCCAGATGAACAACGTTAATTGTAATCAGGGTTCGTGCTGATGTCAGTAAACAAAATCTAAGGAGTTTTCAAGGAGTTTTCAAGGACCAAAAAGTAATTTTTAAGCACTTTTTGAGACAACTTTGATATACAAAAATTTACGAATTTACGAAAATCATGTACCTTACTAGAATTTTTACTTAACTTTAATTTGCAATACTAGAATTGTTACCCTACTTTAGCTAGAATTAAGGAGTTTTTAAGGAGTTTTTGCTGGTTTTCTAAAATTCAAGGGCTTTTCAAGTGCCCTTAAAAACGTAAATCAAATCTAAGGAGTTTTCAAGGAGTTTGAGGAGTAGCACGAACCCTGTGTAATAGCCTTTGATTTTCTGGAAATGTCAGATTGTCCATCACCAGAGATTATGTAAGACAATTTCATATTTTAAATCTGAATTTTGAAACAGTAAAAGGCAGTTTGCAAGCTTAAAAATGTGACTCAACTTTTTTGGCACTCAATAATTGGCAAAAAATTCAACTCACATTTAGCCAGTAGTAATCTGGTTGGAATTTGGAACCCTGCAAGTCTTTAGGCAAGTGTGTATGCAAATAAAAGTGTTGAGTGAGGTACACATATTCATGGTATGTCACAAGAAAACATTGTTTAACTATTTTATCCGACATCATATAAAATATAGAGAACCCGCAATGTCTCATGGTAGGGGGCAGTTGAATACTGCCGAATATACAACAGCTTACAAGCATTCTGATTGGCTGTATTTTAAATGATGTGGGATCAATATTTAAATGTATACAATGTTTGCTTACTTACTTGCATATACAAGCTTCAGTTCCATTTCATTAATAAGCTTTGCATCTCTTTTTGTCTGAAAAAATAAAGAAAAAATGTAGAGAATATGCAACTGTAGTAAAGTTATTTCTAAATACAACAGATCTGTCTGTTTATTTGTTTTTATGTTGTTAATAAAATCTTTATTCATTTATAAAATTAATATAATATTTAATATGCTAAAAAAGTGTTGTTTAATGGGCTTCCTGTGTAAAAAAATCGGAGTTTATTGATACTAATTATTGATACTGATATGAGCTGGTGACAATATCGATGACGTAGTGTCCGGGATATAGAAACTATTGAAACTTGCAAGACGCTATCCCGGCCACTACGTCATTGATATTATCACCAACTCATATCAATAAACTCCGATTTTGTTACACAGGAAGCCCAAATAACACATATTCAAACCGTATAGTATTACATGTCATATTAAAAAACTCATGAATAATTAATGAGAAATTTTCAAAAGAAACCATGACCATGACGAGTGTTGTAAATCTGATACAACACTAGTGTTGTATATCCTGATTTGCATAAGTTTTAACTTGTAATTTCAAGTCAAAATTTATTTTAATCTTGAAAATTTTGGTAAAATATGAAAGAGCTAACCTAGACGTTTTTTAAGTCATTTACAACATTTGCGTCTGTGTTGTATCAGCGATACAATCGCGCGTCTTCGGCTTGCGATTGTATCTGCCAAATACAACATGGCTGCTCATGTTGTAAACATTACATCATACAGATTTGTGGTAGTATTTTAAATGTATAAATATTTGATATCAATATAGTTATTCAAAATTGGTTGCAATATTTTAATTCGGTGTATGTTTCTTCACGTACCTGTGTGTCGACAGGATCAATCAAGATAGCCTGTCTAGTTATATTGCATCCAAGGAGATAAGTGAACGTGTAGGACTCAAAGTCTAGCAGCTGCAATTATAACACAATGAAATCATTTATTAATATAGTGTTGGCAATAATAATGATGATGATAATGATAAAAACAGGTTCCCATTTAAATCTGTACTTTCCCATTTAAATCTGTACTTATGCAAATTGTGTTGATGTGTGCTAAACACACAGATCAACCAATCAGAGAAGTTCACTTCAGAAATAATATACTCTGATTGGTTGATCTGTGTGTTTAGCACACATCAACACAATTTGCATAAGTACAGATTTAAATGGGAAAGTACAGATTTAAATGGGAACCTGGTAAATATGATTAGGATAATTATAATAATAAATAAATGCTAGTTCTTATAAAGCGCATTTCCAGAACTGCTCAATGTGCTTACTCAACGTGTTTACAAGTGTTGAAGGTATTATCAAGGTATTATCGTGTAAGCACAAAGTTGAAGCATGCATACGTGATATTGATAGCTGGATGCTGAGTAACAACTTGAAACTAAATAACGATAAGACAGAATTCCTGCTACTTCATGCACAGCATCGTCCAACACCACCACTAGACTCTATTTATGCTGCTAATGAACTCATTAAAGTCTCTGATAATGCAAGAAACATTGGGGTAGTTTTTGATAGGACTCTATGTTTTGAAAAACAGATAACCACAGTTTGTCAGTCAGCTTTTTACCATCTTAGAAATCTATCACGTGTTAGAAAATATTTAAGCTATGATACTACTAAAGTCCTAGTACATGCTTTCGTAACGTCTAAGATAGATTTTTGTAATTCTTTGTTGTTTGGTTTACCCAAACATCTTATACAACGTTTGCAATATGTTCTGAATAGTGCAGCCAGAGTTATAAGTCAGTCTAAGAAATACGATCATATTACACCGGTATTGATGGAGTTACATTGGCTCCCGGTAGAGCAAAGAATAAAATATAAGATTCTTCTTTTTGTATATAAAGCACTAAATGGTATTTCACCAATTTATATTAGTGAGTTAATACATAATTATCAACCGTCTCGTGTTCTTAGGTCATCTAATAAAGGTTTACTAGCTATACCTAAGTTTAAATTACAGACGTATGGATCACGAGCTTTTTCCGTCTGTGGTCCCATTTTATGGAATAATCTTCCTCAGGATATAAGATTATGTGATAGTGTAAATATTTTTAAGAAGAAACTTAAAACGTATTTATTTAAAGAAAACATATTTATAATATATATTAGATCTGTAGTTTTCCTTTTAAATGCTTATTTGTAGATAGTTTTATTAGTAAATAGTTATCATTTTATATATATTTATCATATGTAATTTTTAGGAATTTTTGATCATGTAATTTTGTAAAGCACTTTGAAACTTGTGTAAAGGGCTATAATAAAGTTATTATTATTATTATTAAGGCGCATTAAGCTGCCACCATACAACCCATGTCTGAACACGGAGTTCTTTTATATCCCTCAATGTTGCTAAGTTTTTTTTTAAGAGACAGGACCTCCATTTTACAATCTTTGTCCAAGAGGACGTGAAGTTCTATAACCATTTGTAGATTTTTAAGAAACACAGGCAGCAATTTTTTCTTAATTATTTAAATACCCTGTATAATGGTCTGGCCGGGGTTTGAACCCAAACCTTCCGCACACTGATCCGAAGCTGTATCCACTATAGGCTAATTTGTCGGCAGTTAATGATAATGATAATAATAATTATTATAATAATGATAATGATGATTATAATAACACATATTTAGTGTATCTTCATCTGCTGGCACTCAAACTCACTACCTCTACATTAAATATTTTTCATACATCACTCCACAAATGTTGATTGTTGTTGAGGGAGGTAAAAAACGGAATATACCAAGAGAAAAAAACCCTTGTGGCATGGTAGAGAACAACACATCAAACAAACTCAACTCACATGTGATCCTGAGAAAAACCCTTGTGGCAAGGGAGAGAATAACACATAAAACAAACTCAACTCACATATGATCCGGTGCCCGAGCTGGGACTCTAACAAGGATCACAGCGGTGAAAGTCTGGCGCTCTCATCACTTGGACAACCATGCCACCCATTATAATAATGATTATGATCATGATAATAACGATGATGATGATAACTAAAATGATGATAAATATGATGATAATGATAATGATAATGATAATGATAATGATAATGATAATGACAATGTTAATGATAATGATAATGATAATGATAATGATAATGATAATGATAACGATAATATAATAATGATGATAATAATGATAAATATGATTAGGATGATGATGATAATGGTGATGATAATGATAAATTTTAATAATTGTATGCAATTTTTACATGTATAATTGTCTGCAGGTCACTGCACTGCACTGCACTGCTGGAGATCGCAAATGACTACCTATATAGAGCAATATTTAGTCAAAACAACAATTTGTATTTTATCTAGAATACTTTAATATTTACAGCTAATTTGCAAGATAAATATAGAAACTATAAAAGGAAAGAAAGGCATAAAAAAGAAAAGAGCTCGCTCAGTTCAATTTTGACCGTTTAATTGGAAGACTTATTTCGTTGCTCAAATGAAAGCTGATTTATAATATTTTAAAAAGAACTTGAAGTTGCATTTATATTCAAAACATGCATGAAAAATATAAATTTACCTGTCGAAAGATGAGCTTGGAAGCCATGGAGCCCCAATATTCAAGGACTAGAGTAGCTTTAAAGAAAGAAATTTGCAGTCGACTCCAAAATGTATTCCTTGTTTTGAAACTGGCTCTGTGAAAAGACTGGTTCTAGTAAAATGGTTTATGGGTAAGCGCGGGCTTCCTGTGGCAACCTTTGTTTTTCCAAAATGGCGGCAAGTTTAGATTGGTTTGCAATTTGATGTCTTTTTCGTGCTTTGCGGCTTTGCGCCCATCTACATGCAGCTGCAAGCAACTGGACAGTGTTTTCTCTTTCTCCAGCTAAAGGTACGTTTATTTGTTATGTTATTTTATGTGTTTTTGTAGTATTTAGTTTTTGTTACAATATATTTGTAAAGAAATACTTTTTCCATTTCTTACATATACACTCTATGTAAGAGTATTACAAGTATTTCTTTACAAATATATTGTATTCAAAACCTCAAACAACCAAGCTTGGGCTACCTGTGGTTTTAGTAATTTTTTTTGCCTGTTCGAATCAACATTTCGAAGGTGTCTTATTTCAATTCATGAATCTCTTATATACTTAAATTTGAGATTTATGAAAAGCAATTGTTTCGTAAGATTTGAACTTTTAAAAGTTTTCTACATCATTTACGCATCTCACAACACATGGAGCCCGTCCACCCAGACTCTATGTTTTGTTTGTGTATGAAGGTCTTGTTGGTCGTGTGAGACTGGGAACCGCCGTAAAGCGCAATAGCTCTTATCGTAGATGCACACGCCGCTCCGACAATCCAGCAGTATCGCCATGAGCGTAACATGAAAACGAGGCTCTCGGGCCAAGCTTTGCTTCGCTAGCAAAGAGTTTACTGCAAATCAACACATCATCGCATCATTTTGATAGATATATTTGATATAGAAAGTTATTTCTGCCTCCACAACTATGGTCAACCATAACAGAGTCTGTGGATGTATGAAAAGAAATTCTAAAGTAGAATATAGTGGTTTGTCATGGCATTTACTACAACTATCGAACAAGACGCCACTCGCTGAACGACTCGTCAAAATACGTCGACATTCTTACTTTCCAAGCCAACATACGCAGTCTGAATGCTTTATTAAACCACTTGGAAGCCAGATAATTTGTCAGAAGCGAGGATGTACTTCTGTTGCTTCTTATTTCTTGAGTAGATCATTTTTAATTAATCTTCCTTTAACTATAGTTATCGCAGGTTCTAGCTATTCATCGTAAGTCTCCACAGATTCGTGACTTTCAGTTTCGAAAAAAATATTGATTTACAACTAAATGTAATCCTTTTTAGAGTTTCGTCAGGACTAGATTGTTTCTTTTTTACATAAGAATCAAACTCTGTAAGATAAGAGGTTGAAGAGTTCTTTTTGAAGCCGTCTTGAACTGTAATCCGTTTATGTTGTAATACGCATTGCCCGGTAATGCTTTTTTCGACTTTTTCGACTGTTAACACGGACTTTGTTTGTGCATAGTTTGTGGTTTTCCAGGATTCTGTTCTTCAATCAGTTTAATAAAGCATTCAGATTTGAAATGTTTGCTTTAAATCTATGGGAATGTCTGTTAGCCGGATTGTACTCTCGACTATATTGACGAGTCATTCAGCGAGTGACTTCTTGTTCGATAGTTGTAGTACGTAAATGCCATGATAAACCACTGTATTCTACTTTAGAACTTCTGTTCATGCATCCAAAGACTCGGTAGTGGTTGACCATAGTTGGGAATGCAGAAATAACTTTCTATATCAAATATATTTATCAAAATGATGCGATGATGTGTTGATTTGCAGTAAACTCTTTGCTAGCGAAGCAAAGCTTGGCCCGAGAGCCTCGTTTTCATGTTACGCTTAAGGCGATACCGCTGGATTGTCGGATCGGCGTGTACATCTACGATAAGTGCTATTGTAAGGGACGGACCATTAGATTTTTCAGGGGGGGGGGGGGGGAATAGAATACTGTAGAGTTTGTTTCACTCTTGTGTATCTAGTAAAACCTTGAGACTCTGGGGCAATGGTCTTCCTGTGTCTTGGTCTGTTCTCTTGTCGAATAGTCGTTTTCTCTGACGTAGAACCGATAACTACAACAAAGAAAACAACAGTTATTTAATAGAGGTGGTGACGATGAAGATCGTGCATGATTACAAGTGCGATAATAATGATGATGACCATGATAATGATGACGATAGATATAATGCAATACAAATAATTGTGACGCGATAACGATTATTATAGCAGTAACGATAAGGACGACGACAATGATAGCGATAACGATAATGATAACGATAATGATAGCGATAACGATAATGATAACGATAATGATAGCGATAACGATAATGATAATGATAATGATAATGATAATGATAACGATAATGATAATGATAATGATAATGATAATGATAATGATAATGATAACGATAACAATAATGATAATGATAACGATAATGATAGCGATAACGATAATGATAATGATAATGATAATGATAATGATAATGATAATGATAATGATAATGATAACGATAACGATAATGATAATGATAACGATAATGATAACGATAACGATAATGATAATGATAACGATAATGATAATGATAACGATAATGATAATGATAATGATAATGATAATGATAATGATAACGATAACGATAATGATAATGATAACGATAATGATAGCGATAACGATAATGATAATGATAATGATAATGATAACGATAACGATAATGATAATGATAACGATAATGATAACGATAACGATAATGATAATGATAACGATAATGATAATGATAACGATAATGATAATGATAATGATAATGATAATGATAATGATAACGATAATGATAATGATAATGATAACGATAATGATAATGATAATGATAATGATAATGATAATGATAATGATAACGATAATGATAATGATAACGATAATGATAATGATAACGATAATGATAACGATAATGATAACGATAATGATAACGATAACAATAACGATAACGATAACGATAACGATAATGATAACGACAATGATAACGATAATGATAACGATAACGATAATGATAACGATAATGATAGCGATAATAATAACGATAATGATAACAATAACGATAATGATAACGATAATGATAACGATAATGATAACGATAATGATAATGATAACGATAATGATAATGATAACGATAATGATAATGATAACGATAATGATAACGATAATGATAACGATAATGATAACAATAACGATAACGATAACGATAACGATAATGATAACGACAATGATAACGATAATGATAACGATAATGATAACGATAATGATAATGATAATGATAATGATAATGATAATGATAATGATAATGATAATGATAATGATAATGATAATGATAACGATAATGATAACGACAATGATAACGATAATGATAACGATAATGATAACGATAATGATAATGATAATGATAATGATAATGATAATGATAATGATAATGATAATGATAATGATAACGATAATAATTGATTGATTGATTGACTAATTGATTGATTGATTGATTGATTGATTGATTGACTGGTTGGTTGATTGACTAATTGATTGATTGATTGATTGATTGATAAGTATTTACAATCATATTAAACATTTTAAAGGTGATGATAACGACAAGGACAAAGAGAACCAAAGCGATATACCAGTTCACTTACCTTTCTTACACTCCTACTATCTTTACGCTTCGCATAATCCCATGGGCACTTACCCGGCTTGCAATTGTCGGTACCAAATGCGGTACCATCAACCATAACGGATAGACACACAACTAACACGACGACTAAAACTGCCTTGTTATTCATCTTCCAACACTCTCAGTAAAAGAAAGTTGCCTTAGGTACGTACTTTTCTGAGAAAGGTTTAGCCACTGACAAAGCTTGGTAGAGCTGGGATCTTTCAGGACGCTTTGAGTTGAGTGTCAACTCTCCAGATGAAATACTAGTTACAAGATACTCTTATTTACGTAGAAAACCAGCATAAATTATTCAAACCGGTTTTCTAATAAATGACGAATGATACAATATTAATTATTCGTGTTTGAGACAGCTGGTCCTAAAGTTATATGCTAAACAACTCTTTGTAAATAGTTTAACAAGTTAAAACACTATCAGCTAGCGTTGGCGTTTACAAATCTGAACCGATTGTAGTAAAGGAACTTAAGTATTAACTTAAAGTAACTAAGATAAATCATGTTAAAACTGTCTTGTAAACAACGATAATAATGCTCCCCAAAAACATACGTGGCCTAAGGATGCTTCTAGTGCGCATGTCACGTCAAACTGGTTTGGTGATTAGCTTGGTCTCAATGGCCAACTGATAACGAGTGAATGTTCAGTCAAATACGTGATAATTAAACAATTCAAAATTCCCTGGACTAAAGAAATATAGCTTACCATCTGGTGAACTGATTTTGATCTTTCTCTTTTCTTTTAACTCAATCTCTCAGCAATTGATTTAAAAATATAGTCGAAAAGAAAATATACAAAGTTTATACCCCCGACTTGGACCCACGACTTCACACAAGCAACGCGCGACTTCAATTTTAAATTTTGGGCTTAAATTAAAAGCCCATTAACAAATGTGCTCATTTGAAAAACGTTTATGAATTTATGAAGTCTATGAATTTTTTTTTCCCAAGAAGAAAAAATACCAATTTCAAATTCAATAGCTTCAAGATGCAGTTACGAGGAAAAAAAACGACGATAAAAAGACGATAAATCAATTCCCAAGATCTTGATTAATCCTTCAAACCGTTGCTTACAATTTCAAGTCACAGTATGAAAAGTATCTAATGATGGACTTGCAAAGTGAGATTTCAATCAAGATCTCGATTAATCCTTGAAACAGTGGCTATCACGAAACTGAAAGCTTGAAAACAGTGACACAAAATAAAATGATTTTATGATGTGCTTGTAATGTAAGATATTAGAAACATTTTGATTAATTCTTGAATCAGTGGCTATCTAGAGGACAGACACACTGTGCTTACGCCATCATGTCAATCAACAATCGTGCGGAATTGAGGGAATTAAAGTTTGTCATCGACATAAAGTTTTTTCACAAGTTTAAATAGAAACTATCAATGGAAATTATTTTTCTGTAAGTAAAAATTTGTAATAAATGTAACTTTGCTGTCATGGAGTTGTTGTCGTTTTAATTTTATGCGTTTTTTTCAGTCTTTTTGACAAATCTTCACTTACAATCCATTCGGTAATCTTTTCAACAAAAACGTGATCAAAATTACATTTTTGACAGATTACAATTTGTTAAATAGACCACTATCGTAGATTTGCCAATCAGAATTCGTGATAGACCACTAATTGGTTTATACTAATTGTGTTGAGAAGTTTACCCATGATGCATTTCCCTCGTGAATTGACCAATCATCCTGGACAAATTCTATTCAAGTTGGTGTAAACGAATGCGTCATTGAATTAAGCTACAGATACAGCTACAAAAACGTTGAATACTGAATAGTGCATTTCAAGACGCAAGTGCATTGTGAGTCTCATTAATTTGAGATAAAAAATATATATACAGCTTATAACTAGCTCGTAAATTGTTTAGTATAACTTTAAACTATATTACCTGCCAAGTTAAGGGCATATGATATTTTGCTCATGTATCTGTATTTCACTTAAGGCCGATTTACACGATACGATTTTGACCTACGACTGTAGTATACGATTTGCCTACAAATTGTAGTAGGTACCATTCACACGCGCACGACTAGTCGTATACGATTCGTATACGCCATTGCTAAAATCGCGAGTGATTGGACGAAATACTAGATCTAGTCCTAATATGGGAAAAATCACGTCATTTTCCTACGACAAGTCGTAGGGTTTTGATCCTTGGTTCAAAATCCTACTACAAGTCGTAGGTCGCGTGCGTCAGTCGTAGGCAAGTCGTAGGGGTATTTACACGGCACGACTTGGAGCTCATTTGAGTCGTATACTACAAGTCGTACACGACAATCGTGTCGTCTAAATCGGCCTTTATACACCAAACGCATTTCCATTCTTTATTCACTTCACTTCTGCGTTTCCATTTACGGTGTTCAAATTTACCTAAGATATTAATATCGCCCTGGGACCCCCACAGTTGCTCTATACTACTTTGTCCGGCTGCTATCCAGCGTGGTCGTCCTTCTGGTGTAGTGGCTAACACATCGGACTAGAAAGCCGAAACCGTGGGGTTTAATTCCCGCCAAGGGCATATGATATTTTTCTCATGTATCTGTATTTCACTTATACACCGAACGCATTTCAATTCACATTCTACATTTATATAGTTTTAAAATGTAGGAAACAAGACAATTAGCCTTATCCGGCTGAATTAATCATGTCTAAAACACCTTTTTTAGTCCTTACAACGGTGGTCAACGAGGTCATCAAACGTTATTCAAGTTTGTGTAAGTGCATGCGTCATGTGAATAAAGCTACAGTGAAATACAGATACATGAGAAAAATATCATATGCCCTTGACTGGAATTGAACCCCATGGTTTCGGCTTACTAGTCCTACACCACAAGGACGACCACACTGGATACACAGCCGGACAAAGTAGTATAGGACAACTGTGCATGAAGACCCAGGGCGATATTAATCTCCGCCAAGGGCATATGATATTTTTTCTCATGTATCTGTATTTCACTTATACACATAACGCATTTCAATTCACATTCTATATTTATATAGTTTTAAAATGTAGGAAACAAGACAATTAAGTTTTTTTACGGCTGAATCATGTCTAAAACATCCTTTTTAGTCCATGCAATATGGCCATTGAGGTCATCAAACGTTGTTCAAGTTGGTGTAAGTGAGTGCATCATGTGAATAAAGCTACAGTGAAATACAGATACATGAAAAAAATATCATATGCCCTTGACTGAAATTGAACCCCACGGTTTCGGCTTACTAGTCCTACACCACAAGGACGACCACACTGGATACACAGCCGGACAAAGTAGTATAGGACAACTGTGCATGAAGACCCAGGGCGATATTAATCTCCGCCAAGGGCATATGATATTTTTTCTCATGTATCTGTATTTCACTTATACACATAACGCATTTCAATTCACATTCTATATTTATATAGTTTTAAAATGTAGGAAACAAGACAATTAAGTTTTTTTACGGCTGAATCATGTCTAAAACATCCTTTTTAGTCCATGCAATATGGCCATTGAGGTCATCAAACGTTGTTCAAGTTGGTGTAAGTGAGTGCGTCATTGTATAAAGCTACAGTGAAATACAGATACATGAGAAAAATATCATATGCCCTTGACTGGAATTGAACCCCATGGTTTCGGCTTTCTAGTCCTACACCACAAGGACGACCACGCTGGATACGCAGCCGGACAAAGTTGTATAGGGCAACTGTGCATGGAGTCCCAGGGCGATATTAATCTCCGGCTGAATCATGTCTAAAACATCCTTTTTAGTCAATGCAATATGGCCATCGAGGTCATCAAACGTTGTTCAAGTTGGTGTAAGTGAGTGCGTCATTGTATAAAGCTACAGTTATAGAGTTTTAACACTTAGGAAACAAGACAATAAAGCTTTTCCGGCTGAATCATCCTTAAAACTTCCCTTTTAGACCATGCAATGTGGTCATCGAGAAAAAATGTCAATGTTAAATCGATAAAAAGCGCCTTAAGCAAAGGTAAAATTGGGCATAAAAACCCTGACAATTTCTGTGTCCTTCCACTCTGTAATTGCTCTGTAACCAAGTGTGTTGGAAGATGAAAAGAAAGGCAGTTTTGGTCGTCGTGTTAGCTGTGTGTTTGTCCGTTATGGTTGATGCATGGCTATGCAGTCCGTATAACTGCCCGCGATCGTACGTACCAAAAGATAGGATACTAAGAAAGGTTAGAGAACTATAGCATATCACTCGTTGTCTTTATCGTTATCGTTATCGCTACGATATTGCAATCATTATCGTTGCCACAGTAGCGATTTGATTCTATTTCATAGATATAGTGTGTGCGCTACATTCCACAGTAGCAATTTCATTCTTTTTCATGGACAGAGTGTTTGCGCTCTATTCCACAGTAGCAATTTGATTCTATTTCATGGGTATAATGTTTGCGCTCTAGATCTATTCCAGAGTAGCAATGTGATTCTATTTCACGGATATAGTGTTTGCGCTCTATTCCACATGTACAGTAGCAATTGGATTCTATTTCATGGATATAGTGTTTGCGCTCTATTCCACAGTAGCAATTGGATTCTATTTCATGGATATAACGTTTGCGCTCTATTCCACAGTAGCAATTTGATTCTATTTTATGGATAGAGTGTGTGCGCTACATTCCACAGTAGCAATTTGATTCTATTTCATGGATATAACGTTTGCGCTCTATTCCACAGTAGCAATTTGATTCTATTTTATGGATAGAGTGTGTGCGCTACATTCCACAGTAGCAATTTGATTCTATTTCATGGATATAACGTTTGCGCTATATTCCACTGTAGCAATTTGATTCTATTTCATGGATAGCTTGTTTGCGCTCTTATCCACAATTAGCAATTTTGTTCTATTTCATGGATATAGTGTTTGCGTTCTTTTACACAGTAGCAATTTGATTCTATTTCATGGATATGGTTTTTGCGCTCTATTCCACAGTACGAATTTGATTCCATTTCATAGATATAGTGTTTGCGCTATTTTCCACAGTAGGAATTTTATTTTATTTCATGGATATAGTGTTTGCGCTATTTCCCACAGTAGGAATTTTATTTTATTTCATGGATATAGTGTTTGCGCTATTTCCCACAGTAGGAATTTTATTTTATTTCATGGATATAGTGTTTGCGCTCTATTTCACAGTAGCAATTCGATTGTACTAGTGTTTGCGCTCATAGAAATTCAACGAACAAACCGAAAAATAGGTGTGGCACTTACTGAAATTGAAGAATTATATTTACATTTTTTTAGTTAGCCTTATTAGAAATTAGAAATTGTCCCTTAAGTTTAACAATTTTATTAATTACTTTTAAACTGTATCAGTTCGTCTCGGCAAAAGGACCAGTATATGATACCATTCGCGGATATGGCTAACTCATCGAACATAATAATAATAAATTAAATTAACTAAAAGACTGAAAAAATTGAAATAATTAATTAAATAATAATATAGACGAAGGGTTTAAGCTCGAAACGTCAGTAAAGTTAAGTCAACATTTTTTTACGGTCTTACAGATTTCATTCTATTACCTATCGTTTATATCAAACACCGATGCAGCCTATACTAGTTTACTCGCTAGTTTCTATTTCTATTTTTTACGGTCTTACAGATTTCATTCTATTACCTATCGTTTATATCAAACACCGATGCAGCCTATACTAGTTTACTCGCTAGTTTCTATTTCTATTTTTTACGGTCTTGCAAATTTCATTTTATTACCTATCGTTTACATCAAACACGGACGCAGCCTATACTAGTTTACTCGCTAGTTTCTATTTCTATTTTTTACGGTCTTGCAAATTTCATTCTATTACCTATATCGTTTATATCAAACACCGACGCAGCCTATACTAGTTTACTCGCTAGTTTCCATTAATAACACATCATGTTTAAAGTCCAGTTAGTATTCAGCGAGTTAGAGATATAATTGTGGCTTTGAATATCAAGGCGTGTTCACCTCGAATAAGCGCCGCGGCGCTTAATAAATTGATCTCGATCTCACTGCCCCCTTCTTGATCAGAACTACAAAAATATTGGGGAGATAACTTAATGGGCGAGCGGTGAAATATAATTACTTTGAACTGAAGAATATAGCTTTTGATACACATGTATTTCCAATGCTGTTCTAGAGTGACCATTATACCGTTAAAGTGCGGCGCTTATTCGGGAAAATACGTTATACCAAGTTTGGTTAGGTTTGAGATAAAAACAACGATATAGCAAAAATGAAACGGTCTTACGTTTTCAAAGGAATTCAAAACAAAATCAAAATAGTGTCTTCCATTTCGTCAAGCACATTTGTCAGATATAATAATTCACATAAAAAATCTTAACACTTTTTTTTAAAGTGTTAAATCCTAGGGAAATGCTATTGAACTGCGGAAAGAGCGATTCACATAAAAAAGTCAATTAGACATTTTCTCTAGTGTTTAATTGTCTAAGCAAATGGCCAGAAATGTAAGGCAAAATCTGAGCTCATTTCTTTACATAAATTCCGTTTTTTAAAGTGTTTAAAAGTCTAGGGAAATGTAGGAAATTTTGACAAAATTTGAGCACATTACTTTATATAAATTCCTTAATATAACCCCATTTCTTCAAGCGAATTTCAGATATAATAATGTCACATAAAAAAATCTTAACCGACGTTTTTTTAACAGTGTTTAAAAGTCTAGGAAAATGTAGGGAAATGTAAGGCAAACAATGAGCACATTTATTTACATAAATTCCTTAAAATAACCCCATTTCTTCAAGCGAATTTCAGATATAATAATGTCACATAAAAAAATCTTAAACGACGTTTTTTTAACAGTGTTTAAAAGTCTTGGGAAATGTTAAAGAAATGTGAGGCATGATATGAGCACATTCCTATACATATATTCCTTAAAATAACCCCATTTCTTCAAACACATTTGTCAAATAAAAAAATCACATAAAAAATCTTAACCGACGTTTTTTATAGTGTTAAAAAGTCTTAGGGAAATGTAGGAAAATGTAAGACAGGATATGGGTACATTCCTTAACTCAAACTCGATGGTTTAAAAGCACATTGCCGGACACTTAGTTCGTTACATCGCTTTACTCTATGACTAACAAAAAAACAAAACAATAAAGCCATTTGCTTGAAATGCTCGCTAAAATCATAATTTGTTAAAAGCATTTATAGTATTAGTTGAAAGTGAACTAGGAATTTGGCATACAGCTTTTTTTAAATGGTCGTTCAAGGGAGTTATTTTTAGGGGTGGAATGATACCCAAGTTTTACGTTTTATCTATCACGGCTGTGCTAAGCCTCGACTTGTTCGTGTCCTTTTAGGGTTTTGGCTCAAAAATCATTTAAATAACACGATTTCATATCTGTAAGAGTCATTTTTACCCTGTTTTGTTGCTTTGTTGGGGTAGAAATCGACAAGGCTTTATCAGTTATTTTTATCTGTGCGTATCTTTTAGGGATCGTTTTCAAAACCTCCGCCGATCACCCCTACCACTTGGACAAAGGGAGTACCCCCCCTTCCCCGGGCTTTAATAGTGCAGCGGCGCTAGATAACATTGAACCACACTTGTGATGTTTTACAGTAAATGTTTATATGGAGTCGCGAAAAATCCTTTTGCTGTGCCTCAAATATACAATTATACAGACTTTTTTTGACGTAGATAGTTGTGTATAACTGTTTTCTAGTCTCTGTGACCGAGTTTTATCTCAATTAGAGCGATTTTTATTATTGTATATTTGAGGCACAGCGAAAGAATATTTCGCGACTCCATACATAACTGTAAAACACCACAAGTGACGAGCTTGGGCTCCCTGTGATTGAACAGGGCTTTTATGGGCATGTATCTAAATATGTACAAATATATATTATCGAGGTTCTTACAATTGTTAATATTGATTATTTTCGTCAAGAACATGGAGGTTTTTCGGATCATAGTTTATAGAGGGGACAGGTTAGGAAACCTTTTGTTGTACTTCTTTGTTTGCATTTCGAAGTTGAACCGGTCTTGACCGTGCACAACTTTTTCTTTATGGCCAATCAAAATTGCAAAATGAGTCAACATAAACTTTTTCTATGAGATTATCGAAAGAATATTGTAATATTTGTTCTAAATCTTTGAGGTTTTTGAGGCAACTGCCAAAATAATGATTTTTGGTCTGTTCACTCAGACGTATCCAATATGGCTAAAACAATTGCGAAACAAAAGATTATACACGGTCACGCTTGAAAAAAAGTGTACAAAAACATACAACAAAGGGCTGTCTAACCATGTTCGGATGTAAGTTTAATGTGCTCATCAGTTAGCGAAATTAACCATGTTTTCAAAACAAGTATCACTCTTATAACCATCACCAGTATCACAATCATCATCAGTGCCATCACGGCCTTATTATCATCCTAATCATCATTGCCACCACCACCACCACCACCACCACCACCATCATCATCATCATCATAAATATCATCGTTGTTATCAACACCATCATCATCATCATCATAAATGTCATCGTTATCATCACCACCACCATCATCATTATCATCATCATCATCATAAATATCATCGTTATCATCACCACCATCATCATCATTATCATCTTCATCATCATAAATATCATCGTTATCATTACCACCATCATCATCATCATTATCATCATCATCATCATAAATATCATCGTTATCATCACCACCATCATCATCATCATTATCATCATCATCATCATAAATATCATCGTTATCATCACCACCACCATCATCATCATCATCATCATAAATATCATCATTATCATCACCACCATCATCATCATCATCATCATCATCATCATCATCATAAATATCATCGTTATCATCACCACCACCATCATCATCATTATCATTGTCATCATCATCATAAATATCATCGTCATCATCATCCTTGTAATCATGCACGATCTTCATCGTCACCACCTCTAGTAAATAACTGTTTTCTTTGTTTCAGTTATCACTTCTACGTCAGAGAAAACGACTATTCGACAAGAGAACAGACCAAGACACAGGAAAACCATTGCCCCATAGTCTCAAGGTCTTACTAGACACACAAGAACGAAACTAACTGTACAGTAGTCTACATGAATCATGAAAAATGTGTTCGGAATAGTCAAAAATAAAGATTTAATTTATTGAAAATGTGGTTTTAATAACTTTACATAAGGGGCTTTCATCTATTAATGTATAGGAGGAGGAGGGAAGGGAGGTCGCCAATATCACCTGTTGTCTTTTCCAAATATTACGCCCCCTCCCCCCTTCCTGGTTGGTAAAAAAGATCACAACCCCCTATATATTTACCCAGTTTATTACTGTCTAAAGCTGCATACAATTAGTAACAACCCCCCTATATATAGCTCCCAAAAATAACATAACCCTCTCCCCCCCTTAATATTAAAATAAATACATCACTTTTTTAACGTCTCAATCGTTCTAGCTCGACACGTGTGCCCTACTAATGGGGGAGATTCAGACACACACTCACTACGTCTAAGTTTAATTATTTTGCACACAATTCAGCTCACATGTTCATTTTTGCGGTGGGAGGAAAACCGGATAACCCGTAGAAAACCCTTGTGGCATAGGAGAGAAGAACACATCAAACAAACTCAACTCACATATAATCCATGCCCGAGCCGGGACTCGAACCTGGACCACAGCGGTGAGAGGCCAGCGCTCTCACCACTAGGCCACCAATTGCCGACCCCCCTCCCCCTCCCCATACACTAATGAATAAGAGTCCCCTTAGTCAACTCAATAACCATTATGACTGCAACTTGATCCAAATGCGGTTTTATGAATACATTTTAGCTCGATACATTATCTATCATGGCTTTATTAAAACCAAATATTCTATGCGTTCTCTTCTATATTGACCAACTTTGTATGATTTAAGCTGAAACAATATAGAAATAATAATAGTTAGGGAGCTCTATCATTGTTTTCAATTTTTCTTAATTACCATTATCATCATCATTATCATCATCATTATCATCATCGTTAACATCCTAACAATCAGCATAATTACCACCACCATCTTCATCAACATCCATCATCATCATCAACAATTAACATCATCACCATCATCACCACTATCATAACCACCACAATCATCATCATCATCATCATCATCACCACCACAATCATCATCTTCATCAACATCTATCATCATCATCTTCTTCATCAAAATCACCACCACCATCATTGTCATCTACATCAACCACACCATCATAATCATCTAGTGGGTGACCGTTGGCCTTTCACCATTCTGACCTGGGTTCGATTCCCGGCTCGAGCGACAAGTGAATAGAGTTTGTTTGATGTGTTTCTCTGTCTCATGCCACGAGGGTTTTTCTCCGGATTATCATATTTGGTTTGACAAAATAAACACATGAGAAGTGATGTGTGCATAAATATTTGTAGTGAGTGTGAATGTGAATCGGCGAGTATGTTGAATACTTAAACAATAGCCACTGGCTAGGGAAATTCACTTGTAATAATCAATATCATCACCATTATTATCATATTTATTATCATCAATATCACCACCATCATCATCACCGCGATCATGCTCATCATCATTATCATCCCCACCACTACCATCTTCTTCATCATCTTCATCATTCGTCATATTACCTTTACGCCAGTAGACTCCCTTGTACGGGTCATAACACTTATCCCCACAGTGGTGTGGACAACAGATCAGACATTTTGGACAAGGATCCTTATAGGCCTCACAGTCGACCGACCAGTCGCCTTCACGACAAAGCTGCAAACTATAAGGTGGACATTTCCCCAGAATAGAAGATTCTATAAAGACAATTCGAATCATAACCCTAGTCGTGGTCGTGGTCGTGGTCGTGGTCGTGGTCGTGGTCGTGGTCGTGGTCGTGGTCGTGGTCGTGGTCGTGGTCGTGGTCGTGGTCGTGGTCGTGGTCGTGGTCGTGGTCGTGGTCGTGGTCGTGGTCGTGGTCGTGGTCGTGGTCGTGGTCGTGGTCGTGGTCGTGGTCGTGGTCGTGGTCGTGGTCGTGGTCGTGGTCGTGGTCGTGGTCGTGGTCGTGGTCGTGGTCGTGGTCGTGGTCGTGGTCGTGGTCGTGGTCGTGGTCGTTATGTTAATCACAACGGTGTTTACAAGTTATCGTTGATGTATTGCGCCAGTGTTTCGTTGCCATGGTTAAGCTAGCTCTTGTAAATAAATGGTCCATTTCAAATTCAACTTTCAAATTCTATGTTACTATGGCAACCCACGGAATATGATCATAAAAATATCAACAAAATATAAAAAATAGTTTGTTTGATATGTTGTGCACTCTCTTGTCGTGAGGGTTTTATACAGCTAATTTCTGTTATTTGCAATTTCGATTTGCATTTCCCTTGCTTGAATACTCAGCCCTAAATCTTCCTATTCTTGTTTCAAAAGGGCAAAAGATATCACCATCCAACGGCACGATCATGAAGAAAAATTCCCGCCATTGGTAGCTTAGTACGTTTAAATTTAAAAGAACCTGCACAAGTCACTAATTTGGTCTGAAGGAATAGGCTTTAGGCTTTTTCAACGACAATGTTAATTGAATTAGCTATATACATGTACATTAGGATGGTGCAATTTCTTGGTTCAGTATAAAGCTGAAGAAGTCGCTTTTGGTCTGAAGGAATATATAGGCTTTAGGCTTTTTGAAACTGGAAAACTTATTGATTAACGATAAATTAAAATACCTGTTTGAAAAACAACAAACGCGATGCAAACCAAAAAGACGAGCAGCTTCATGGTAGACTTGTCAGCAATTTGCTCTTTAGAAAATAAACTAGAATGTGATGATTGCAGGGTTTTATAAATAAATCTACAACCATTTTAATGTAGTTTGATTGAGGAAAAGTCAATTGCAGGCCTCAACGGAATTATGGGATAGCAGATAAGACCTTTTCAAGAGGGTCCTGAAGGGGTAAAATGGGAGCTGGGATTGGCCTTATTTTTGACTGGGAAAATGGGACTGGATGCACTGGAACTGGGATTTACAAATAAAAGAACAATAGAAAATGGGAATGGGATTGAAAAACTTGAGCAAAACTGATGGGATTATGTGATTTTTGACTTGGATTTGGTCCAAATATAAACATTCTATTCTATTCTATTCCATTCCATTCTATTCTATTCTATTCTATTCTATTCTATTCTATTCTATTCTATTCTATTCTATTCTATTCTATTCTATTCTATTCTATTCTATTCTATTCTATTCTATTCTATTCTATTCTATATTCTATATTCTATTCTATTCTATTCTATTCTATTCTATATTCTATATTCTATTCTATTCTATTCTATTCTATTCTATTCTATTCTATTCTATTCTATTCTATTCTATTCTATTCTATTCTATTCTATTCTATTCTATATTCTATATTCTATTCTATTCTATTCTATTCTATTCTATTCTATTCTATTCTATTCTATTCTATTCTATTCTATTCTATTCTATTCTATTCTATTCTATTCTATTCTATTCTATTCTATTCTATTCTATTCTATTCTATTCTATTCTATTCTATTCTATTCTATTCTATTCTATTCTATTCTATTCTATTCTATTCTAATTTATCGCGAGTGCACAAATAAAGTATATATTTTTTAATCAATTTTAAATTTTGTTGTCCCACAAACCCTTTTGGTCTTAGAAATTGGTTTTATTAAGTGAACCTTGTTTCAAAAGGTTGTATGTCATATACAAAATTATTCTGAATCATGGTAATAAAGTACCCTTG
Source organism: Metridium senile (assembly GCA_949775045.1). Lineage (NCBI taxonomy): Eukaryota > Metazoa > Cnidaria > Anthozoa > Actiniaria > Metridiidae > Metridium > Metridium senile. The sequence goes on from OX459106.1 coordinate 1,369,166, forward strand.
ACTTGAAGTACTTTAAATAGCTGTTGCCATGAATTAAAATAGAGTGATGTATTATTCACGTCAAATCCGAAATTTACCGCCGCCATACAGTGAGTATCATGAACGTTATCCAAGTGTAACTCAGTCTTATCCAGTGGATTACTTTACCCAGTCGTCGTACAACTGATCCCTGATGGCTTTGTTGGATCTGCTCATGAAATATCTTGTTCTTCTGAATTAGAATTGAGCCCCTCCCAGGAAGGTGCATGATTTCACGATCCTTTTATCTTTTTGCATTTTCTCCCTTGTTCCCCATAAGTAAAATAACTGCATGTCTCCCTGAAATGTTTTACCATATGCTCCCATGATCCCAAAACACTATAGTTTTACTATATTTTGCTCCCTAGCTTGTTCCCTGTAAATAATCCCTTGTTCCCTAAAAATAAATGCCCGTGCTCTCTTGATCCCTAAATCCCCTGGGAGGGTGGGTCGTTTTTTTGTCTCAGTATTTGAACATTCACTCGAAGGTTTAGCGGTCTTTAGCGACAATGTTTTGGTAGCGTTCTCTAAAACAGCCCCAGAATGCAGCGCGTGGCCAACAAGTTACCAGTTCCCTGCGCAACTCCGAAATGGCTAACAAACAACTGTTTTATTCACAGTTACAATAATATTTTATTTTATTTGTTCAACCAATTCAAGTATTTTAGTTTACATTTCAGTAGCAATGACCACATTGATCTTAATGGAATTCTTGTGGTTTCAATTGGCTGAAAGAAAAATAATGCATAATAATAATAATAATAATAATAATAATAATAATAATAATAATAATAATAATAATAATAATAATAATAATAATAATAATAATAATAATAATAATAATAATAATAATAATAATAATAATAATAATAATAATAATAATAATAATAATAATAGTAGTAGTAGTAATAATAATAATAATAATAATAATAATAATAATAATAATAATAATAATAATAATAAGCAATTATTGGATGAGGTTGAGCATGATATCGTAAATTATCAAGACCGAGGTTTGTGTTATCTGCCGAAGCCAGAGGCTGAGGTAGATAACACAGACTCTCGGTCTTGATAATTTACGATATCATGCGAAAACCGAACCCAATAATTGTTTTATTATACGTTTTGTAAAGTATAAGTACAATTATAATTAGGTAAAAAAGAGACAATAACAATTTGCTATCTCGCTGCCATTTTCACATCAACTCCCTAAGAACGGAGGGAGCCTGGGAACTTGACAGTGATAAATGCAATATCTGCTGCAGATACTGCATTTATCACTGTCAAGTTCAAATGCTACTCAGATTTAGCCGTGTGCTCTCGGCCAATTAGATTCAATGTAGTTAGTAAAATGTATAATAATGGTGATGATAGGTAAAACAATATCAATTAATCTTCAATTCACCAGATAAATGACGTATCTAGGTGTAGCTTACAAAAAGCATATGGCATTTTAATTTTAATCATTCATCATCATCATCATCATCATCATCATCATCACCATTATCAAATCAAATATCGGGAGCTGAGTTGAAGCAATGCAATGAATAACAGGCTGCAAACTCATCACCATAAAAACAATCATTTATACACATTATCATTATCATATCTTAAAAAACTCATTAATAATTCATGACCATTTTGTCCAATCCGATGCCCCTCTCTGGTCACGAGGAAAGCATTGTATATCGTATAATCTACGGCTGAAACGCGGAGGGATTTGAATGCGGCTCAGGGGAATGATGATGTACAATAGAAGAACAATGGAATGCAAATGAACATGAAGCATTATATAATGGCACATGTGTCATTATATAATGCTTCATGTCCATATTTCAGATATTACCCTTTCCCCCATCCCCCCATCTCTACTGACGAGTGAGCATCAGACTTAGAAATAATTTACTTTTAGATTTTTGGAGAAAAAAATACTTTGATCATGAGTGCCAATGCCAGGATTCGAACCGAGATCTTTTGCTTGGTTGTATCCGAGCTTTAAGCCATTAAGCCACTGAAGCAATCGATGAAAAGTTTGCAACGAAAAGTCATCAAATTCATTAGCATTCAAGTTGGTTAGCATTCCTCTATTATTAGTGTAGATCAATTCCCAAATGCAAACAACCTTCCGTTTTCTTTTGTTTCATCGATATTGGACAAAATGGTCATGAATTACTAATGAGTTTTTTAAGCCGTTCAATAAACTCGCAGAACGTGTTTTATCAGGTTTAAAATCCCTTGGGCTTCGCCCTCGGGATTTTAAACCTGATAAAACACTCCTGCTCGTTTATTAAACTATACATAATCATCATCATCATCATCTTTATCATCATCTCATCATCTTCATCATCTTTGAACATCATCATCGTTATCATTATCATTATCATTATCATTATTATCATTATCATTATCATTATCATTATCATTATCATTATCATTATTATCATTATCATTATCATTATCATTATCATTATCATTATCATTATCATTATCATTATCATTATCATTATCATTATCATTATCATTATCATTATCATTATCATTATCATTATCATTATCATTATCATTATCATTATCATTATCATTATCATATCATAATCATCATCATCATCATCTTTATCATCATCTCATCATCTTCATCATCATTACCTTTACGCCAGTAGACTCCCTTGTTTGGATCGTAACACCTATTACCACAGTGATGTTGACAACAGATCAGACATGCTGGACAAGGATCCTTGTAGGCCTCACAGTCAACTGACCAGTCGCCTTCTGGACAGAACCTTCTGCTTGGAGGTGGACATTCCGTCGACCCATTACATGGTACTAAAAATATACACCTATTTCAACAATCGTTGTCGCAATCCAAGCTGCAGTGTACACTGTGAAGCTTGCAAAGGATGTCGGTATTTCTTATCGTGTTATCGATTTATTCATAGGATATTTTGGTTGTACGTGTTTGTGTTATTGATGATGGACCAAATATATATTTAAAAAGCGCGTAATAAATCACACATTCAGATCATATTACCGATATCCTTTGCAGGCTTCAGACCGTAGACCGTAGCTTCGCCTGCGACAACGATTATTGCAATAGGTGTATATTAAATAGGCTATTTATCCTAGAGATGATATACTCAACGCTGCTCTATCCTTATTTTAATCCGCTTATTTTAATTCAGTTAAATGTTAAACAATGACATCGTTTATGAATTGTTTACACACTGCAAAAACGGCTGAGTAGATACAACACAGTATATTGCGTTAACCATGCATTCAGGATAAAACTTTATAGTAAGTATACCCAACTCATTATTGAGAGTAAACATAGATGAAGACGCACCATTGAGTACAATGTACTCAATATATTGAGTTTAACCTCACTTTTACTCAATAATGAGTTGGGTTTACTCACTATAAAGTGTCATCCTGAATGCATGATTAACGCAATATACTGTGTTGTAGCTACTCAGCCGTTTTTGCAGTGCAGTCTTGAAAAAGACTGTTGTTGTTAGTGTCTGATGTTTGAATCGTTTGAATCGGTAGAGTCATAGGAATTATCTTCCGTATTGGAAAATAAAAAACATTTTGGTTGAAGAAACGTTATCACTATGAATGAAAAACCAGCCAACAAAGAAATTTTAAACTTAATCTTCCGTATTGTTTCTTAACAATGTTGCGCGGAAATCATTTCCGAAGTATGGTAATATACAGATGCTTCGTTAACGTTACCGTGCGCGTTTCAAAAGCACATTACCATACTTCGGAATTGATTCATAGGGCAGCCAAGCGCGGTGAAATCATGCAAATGGTGTGAAGGAATGTCTTGTTGTGCCAAACATCAAACAATAGAACTCCCAGACCACCAGATCTTTAAACAATCTCAATATTACTCAACTTTGCGTCTACATTAGATACCTTTAAAACTTCCCAATGAATATGAAAATCATAGACATTACGAAACATTAATAGCTTGAAGCCCTCATAAAGTTTTATTAAAAACAAAAAGACGAGTTTTACTTATTTAGTACCAATATTTTACAATAATAATAATAATATGATAGTATACACTGCTTTTGTGGTACATGCCAGCTGTAGTAGCTTTGGACTAGTTGAGACAGCTGAGAAGATCGTATGGCTCGATTGCTATCTAATTACTCGTGCCCAGGCCTTTGGCCGGCACGAGTCTTAAAATGCAGCGCGTTCTGTCTTTCATTTCGGCGTCGAAGATCGAAATCGAGGCGATAACACCCAGGATGCTTTGCGACATTAGCACGTGGTCAAACTAGCTACACAAAGCTACACTGTTGTCCTTGTCACTTGTTGACTGCTTTGATATCAAAACTATGGATTGTACGTCTTTAAATACGCTCAAATCACTCACAAATCCACACACCATTCGCGGTATGGCCACACTAAAAGATGTCAAGCGTTTCGGAAAGGCCATTTAGAGAGATACCGCGAATCTATCGTGAAACTGCCTATGAAAATGCCTATCGTGAAACTTAATATCGTGAACTATCTATCAAACAAGCTACCTATCTATTCAACTAAAACCACAAAGAGCTCAACTACACAATGCGAACAAAGGTCTACCGAAGAAAAAACGACGATTGCAAGCATTTCAAGCGAAGAAGATACAAGACTAGCGACTTCTGTTTACAGTCAACCATGCGACTGTCAAAGTAAGGCCGTCTTCTCAAAGATGATCACTTCTTTCATAATAATAATGCTAAATACCTTGCTTCTTTTGTTATTTTTAATTCAAGGAAGTATTTTCCCTATTTGATATTAGTAACTTTATTAGGGTACAAAACAGTCAAATTCTTCGAGTGCTACACTCAAACTATTGTCATTTCATCGTTCAGTGATTGTGATATATTAGATAAACTAGTTGTTTGACTGTACATGTATATAATGATGTAGAAGTCACAATAAAGATTACAAATAATACCAGATCTCGTTATTCAAGGTTTGTTTTTTATAATTATAGACATTTTCGCTCTCATCGTACTCGTTAGCCAAGTAGAATTCCAACACGATTAATAAGGCGTTTAAACACCAAGAGTAGGAAGCTTAGACGGTTTGTTTATCATAGAATACGCTCAAATATACCCAGGTCTTCTAAGTTACATAATTATATTAACAGTACAAAGGTCAAAAACGAGCATTATTCTTCAAAGTTCAAGGCGATTGGTACACAAGCATTTATTTCTCAAAGAACTTTCAAATGTAAAGCCAATCGGTATATATCGTCCCTTTCTTGTAATAGACCAACGTCTCTCTATAAGACTCGGAGAATCCCGAGTTCACGCAGTTATGCATCTAGTTATAATTCTTGATGCATCTTATAATAGTTTACTCCTGCGTTTCACAAATCTGAAATAACTAAAATCTTTTTTTTAGAGAATCCCGAGTTCACACAGTTATGCTTCTAGTTCTTTATCAACTACCACAAACTAAATGGTCTATTTCCTTGCACAGTCATATGAAAATCACTCTAGGGCACGAGTGCACGCTACGTAGAGCGTCTAGTTGCCATAAAGTGAGCAAGAGATATAGGAGAAAAGAACGAACGAAGATTTTTGCTAACAGATTACCCAAGAAATAATAAATATTTCGATGCAAATTATCCGCTTTATTTAAACAATCCTCGATATCTTGCAAACCGCCTTATAAATTTTGATAAAACTTTCCACAACTGGGGGCAAATATTCAAGGTGTAAGCAGTATGAAGCATTTTGCTAGAAAATTGCTTTAAAGGCTAATATTGGACTCAAGGCTAAAACATATATTTCGTAATAATCAATTAAAATTATGTCCGATTTCTCAAAAAAACATCCTAAATCATAATTCAGTCTTTATGAAAGAAATGTGTTCAAGTGGATTTGAAATCGAACCCAACGCGTTTTTATACTGGAGCTTCAAATGCGGACGGTACTCGCGAAAAATTATTGGGTCGAGCCACCTTAAATGTTAGAAGCAGGAAGCCAGTGCAAGTCAATAAGGACAGAAATGATGTGATCATATTTTCGAGATAAAATAACATGCTAATGAGTAGAATAAAACGCTAATGAGCAAAATAACATGCTAACGAGTCTAGTGCGATTTTTGAAATAGCCGCACATTATATAAATCCATATGCACACTCATAAACATAATTTATTTACATAATTCAACTATTCTAAATGCATTTGATAAGTTATAATAAGAATATGGCGACCTCCTGCTATTCTTGACTGGCTAGCCTCGTGTTCACGTTAGAACACAATATATATTTTTTTACATGTACAATAGGCTGCAATCTTGGATCAAAATAGTTCACAATATGTGGAACAGTGACGTATTTTGTTATGGTTTTGCCAACCAACCATTGTTATTAGAACAAAGAAAATTATAAAATCTATTGTGAAAATTGTTGGCAAATTAGCATCAGAATACCAACACTTGTAAACACTACGCTCACCTATAGGTGGACGTACAGTGACGTATTTTGTTATGGCCAACCAACCATTGTTTGGCACTAATAGTCTTCTTCCCAGTCCCCTGCGCCATCTTGAAAGGTAGCCCGGCCTTTGCATCGAAGCGAGACGAACGTTGATCTTGCAATGATAGAGCCCTTTTATAGTGCGAATCACAAAACCGTGGGCACCTAGAAATATTTTAGAAATCGTTTATTGTGCGTTGAACAACTCACAAACAACTATATCACCGCAAGAAGTTTGACTGATGTGTAGTATAATAAACGTTTTGTAGTTAGAGTTGTTTGTGAGTTGTTCAACGAACAATAAACGATTTCTTAAATATGTCTGGCTGCCTAAGGTTTTGCGATTCGCATTGTAACATATTGCCTGACAATTATTCACGTGTCTCCATCATTGCCAGCTCAATGTTCGTCTCGCTTCAAAGCAAAGGCCCGGCTACTATTCAAGATGGCGCAGGGGACTGGGAAGGGGACTATCATTTGCGAAAGATAGTAGGCAAAGCATGCTGGTACTGGTAGTGTATAACACTATAATGCAAATCTGAATAAAAATAATCGATATAAATTTGCGAAGTCTCCATCACTTCATCATCAGGTGCTAAGTGAAAATTGATTGGCCTTTTCCAAAACGAGTAAAGGACTGGGTGCTAATTTCCCTAATTAATGTAATTAACAAATGAAATAAATAGAGCACATCAAGATATGTAAGATTCCTGAGTTTGGTTGCATTTGGTTGTATTCCGACCAAGAAATGCCTAAAAATAAAAGGAAATGTATGGTTTGGAACTGGACGCCTGTTCTTCCAACCATACATTCTTTGTAATTTTGGGCAATTTTGAATGGCTGCAACTCACTCAATATCCAACCAAAAGCAACCAATCTCAAGAATCTTATATATCTTGATCTGCTCCCTTTATATTATGAGGTTCATTTCTTAATCACATTAATTAGGGAAACTAATACCCAGTCCTTTACTCGTTTTGAAAAGGCCAATAATAATATCGTAATATCACTTATATTCATATTTATTTTGAATCCTATACAGCTATTTCAAAAAACCTTGAATACTGAATAGTACATTTCAAGACCAAAGTGCATTGTGGGTATCATTAATTTGAAATAAAATAATATATGCAGCAATATTTACTCCCCATAACTAATAATAATAATAATGGGAGACGCTTATATAGCGCAATATACGTAGTCTCAGTGCGCGTTTCTAGAGACTTATATTCAGTGGAGGACTTTACGGGCTGCATATTATTGTATTAGTTCGTATATTGCTTTGAACGGAATTCAAAAAACTAATTATTATTTATCTTATTAAAAAAAACAATATTACGGACACACGGTGCTTTTCGGTCTTGCAATGCACTGTGCAGTATGCAGTGTTTGTAAGTTTTTTGAAATAGTTGTACCTAGAACTTCTTTTATAATTCAAATGGCCTATGAACACACTATTTATAAGAGGACACTGCGCATGTCGCTACCATGGCTGGTCGAATCTACGGTCGTCCATATTAGACTGTTTCTTCTTTTTCTTCTTACGTTCTTTCTCAATTGGCATGTTCAACGATTCGAGTCGAACTGGCCTTGAAACATGGCCGTCTGGTTGTGGTGGGGCTTGGGTCGACCCAAAACCCCGAGGGGGAGGCCCTGAAGAGAAAGAGCCCGTCTGGCGGGGTCCTACAGGGGACGTTGCTTCTCGTCTGTCGCTCGTTTCGAAGCGGTTAGTGTGGGATAGGAGTTTCTCGGCTCGTTTTGGTTTGAAATAGTTCGCGGCGAGTTCCCCATGGGAATTCTTTGCCAGGTGGTGTAAAAAACGGTCATCCCTAGGCTCCTCATAACCCACACCAGCTGTGTACCCATTCATAAGGTGCCCTTGGGGACCAATTTGCCGGCTTCCTGTAGGCGACTTCCGGCGTACCTGAGGGGACCCCCCAGGCATTATCCCTCCAGGGGCTGGAAGCGTTGTCTTGGAAACCACTAGATCCGGGAGATTCCATTTTCCGTTGTCCTCGTCCCAGACACACTCGGCTTTGACTCGGTCGATGTTATAATAGTTGCAATCCCGGCGAATACATGGCTGGATTTTATCTAAGATTTGCTGCTGTAATTTCATCATCTGTTCCTGTCGACGTATAGTATCTAAATAATCTTCTCTGTCTCGTTCAAATTCTTCCTGCAAATCGTCTACGTCGGCTTGAACGCTTGATAACTGTTTCTCCAAGTGATCTATATGTTTGGTTTTGTACTTGATCTCATCCTGCAGCGAATCGTAAACTTTTACCATCGTTGAAATGCCTTCGTCGTCCATCTTCTTGGCTGCAAGAAATAGCTTTTCTTTTCTTGTCTTTGCAAAGGCTTTTCTCGCTTTTCGTTTTTCTTTTAGTTTCTGGTCGCCTTTCTTTTCTCCTCCGACCATTTTCTCTTGTAGTTCTTGAAGTCGTTTTAAAGCTTCTTGCTGGGCTCCCTGTGGTCAGATAGATATATTGTTAATCGTAAACATCAATTAATCATAGGCATCTTTATTAAAGGGGTAGGTAATATAGTGAAATTTGTAACACCGTAAAACATGTTGACTTAGCTTTATTGACGGTTTGAGCTTTAGCCCTTCGTCGGAGTAAGGGACCATCATCATTATTATTATCATCACTATCACTATGATCATCTTCATCATCACAACTATCACCACCACAATCATTATCAACGCTATCATCATCATCATCATTATCATTATTATCACTAGTACCATCATTATCACCACCACCATCATTATTATTATTATAATCATTATCACCGCTATCATCATCATCAGTACCATCATAATCATGCTCATCATTATTATGAATATGATTACCATCATCCCCAACACCACCATCATCACTACCACCATCCTTATCACAAACAACATCAACATCATTGTATCTTTATCTTCACCATTACCATCATCATCTGTCATCATCATCATTTGTCATCATCATCATTTGTCATCATCAACATTTGTCACCATCATCATTTGTCATCATCATCATTTGTCATCATCATCATTTGTCATCATCATCATTTGTCATCATCATCATTTGTCACCATCATCATTTGTCATCATCATCATTTGTCATCATCATTCAGGGTTCGTGCTGACGTCAGTAAACAAAATCTAAGGAGTATTCAAGGAGTTTTCAAGGACCAAAAAGTAATTTTTAAGCACTTTTTGCGACAACTTTGATATATCAAAATTTACGAATTTACGAAAATGATGTACAATACTAGAATTCTTACTTAACTTTAATTTGCAATACTGGAATTTTAGCTAGAATTAAGGAGTTTTTAAGGAGTTTTTGCTGATTTTCTAAAATTCAAAGGCTTTTCAAGTGCCCTTAAAAACGTAAATCAAATCTAAGGAGTTGTCAAGGAGTTTAAGGAGTAGCACGAACCCTGATCATTTGTAATCATCATCATTTGTCATCATCATCATTTGTCTTCATCATCATTCATCATCATCATTTGTCATCATCATCATTTGTCATCATCATCATTTGTCATCATCATCATTTGTCATCCTCATCATTCATCATCATCATTTGTCATCATCATCATCTGTCATCATCATCATTTGTCATCATCATCATCATCTTTCATCATCATTTGTCATCACCATCATTTGTCATCATCATCATCTGTCATCATCATCATCTTTCATCATCATCATTTGTCATCACCATCATTTGTCATCATCATCATTTGTCATCATCATCATCTGTCATCATCATCATTTGTCATCATCATCATCATCATCTTTCATCATCATCATTTGTCATCACCATCATTTGTCACCATCATCATCTGTCATAATCATCATGTCATCATCATCATCATCTGTCATTATCATCATCTGTCATCATCATCATTTGTCATCATCATCATTTGTCATCATCATCATCATGTCATCATCATCATTTGTCATCATCATCATTCATCATCATCATTTGTCATCATCATCATCATTTTTCAGCATCATCTGTCATCATCATCATCATTTGTCATCATCATCATCTTTCATCATCATCATTTGTCATCATCATCATCTGTCATCATCATCATCATTTGTCATCATCATCATTTGTCATCATCATCATTTGTCATCATCATCATTTGTCATCATCATCATCTGTCATCATCATCATCTGTCATCATCATCATTTGTCATCATCATCATCATCATTTGTCATCATCATCATCTGTCATCATCATCATTTGTCATCATCATCATCTGTCATCATCATCATTTGTCATCATCATCATTCATGATCATCATCACTCTTCCCTTCCTCCAACGTACCTTAGTATCGACAGCAGTTGCAGCCACGCCAGCCTTGATTACTTTGTCCTGTATCATATGAAGTGCAATGTTAGACGAGTGTTGCATAGATTCAATGCCTTGGTGCATCTTGTCTTGTAACATGTGAAGCATTGATTGATCGGTCTTTAAAGCAACGTGGGACTCGGATGCTCTTCGTGCCTTTAAAGTAATAAAACAACAATAACTGTAAATGCAGGTCCCATGAACACGAGGGAAAAACGCACTGCGCACGCTCGGAAGACAGTCTTGTTTACAATAAAATCATTGGAGATTTACTGGCGTTTGGTAAATATTAAAAGTTAAGAACACTGACAACAACAACAACAGCAGCATCAGCAAGAACAACTAACAAGTAACAAGATACAAATCTGACAACAGTAACAACAACAACAGCAGCAGCAAGAACAAACACAGCGCAACAACATATAACACTAACCAGAACAAGAACAGTAACAACACTGACGACAACAACATCAATAACAACAACAACACCCTACCTCATCTAAAGCAATCACACTCATCGTACTACCGCCATGATCCGGTGTCACCGAAGTCACGCCGTTCGCGTTCTCGTCTACCAAGCCCTCTTCTATGGCATAGTGCTCCTCTATATCATGGACTTTCTTGCTGTAATCCCCCTTTAGTCTATCCATCTCTGCTTGTAGTTTCTGTTTGGACATTTGCTCTGCTTCGTACATGGTTTTCATATCAGCTATCCTTGTTTCGTATTCTTGCCGTACCTTCTCTGTTTCTACTTGCACGGCGATAGTGTGTTCTTGAGAGAGGCGACGTCCCATTGTTTTTTGGGGTACTACAACGGCAGATGCAGACGCGTCTAGAGGAAAACGGTGTTATAATGTGTTGAAAGAGGATAATAAAATAATCATCACCACCACCACCATCATCACCACCATCACAAACACTATTACATTCCCCTACCTAATAAATCTGTATGTCCATCTGCCCCATCAACATCATCACCACCACCACGCACCACCACCACCATCATCACCATCATCAACACTATTACATTCCCCTACTTAATAAACCTGTAGGAATGTCCATCTGTCCCATCAACATCTTCACCACCACCACCACCACCACCACCACCACCACCACCACCACCACCACCACCACCACCACCACCACCACCAGCACTATTACATTCCTCTACCTAATAAACCTGTAGGAATGTCCATTTGCCCTATCAACACCATCACCACCATCATCGCCACCATCATCATCACCATGCACCAACACTATTACATTCCCCTACCTAATAAACCTGTAGGAATGTCCATCTGTCCCATCAACATCTTCTTCAGTTTCTCAATTTCCTCCTTGTATTCTCGTAGCAATGCATCCTTAGGATCTTCATTGATTTTCGGTTTGTTTTTAATATTCTTGGCCCGGTTAGCGTACCGTAAAGTACTCAACGTTTCGTCGTAGTTGTTATCAGCAGGGCTTAGACAAGCTACCATTAGAGTCTTGGTATTTCCACCTAACGAATCCTAAAACATGAAATTAAAATAATCAATTTTTTGACTTCTCAATCTTCCAGCCAGAAACAAGCACCCTGCTAATTAAATATTCCCCTTCACAGTTCCCTGCACCATCTTTAAAGGTAGCTGGGCTTTTGCATCGAAGAGAGACGAACGTTGAGCTTGCAATGATAGAGACCTTTTACAGTGCTGCTAATTCAACCGGGGCCACCCCGAGTTTATTAGCCAATCACGTTTGAGCTTAAGAACAAAAGAACCAGACATAGACGATCCGTCAAGTCAATTCGCGCCTATAATTTGATTGGCTGATAAGGAGACAAAGTAGATATCTTTTGTTCTTAAGCTCAAACGTGATTGGCTAATAAACTTGAGGTGGCCCCGGTTGAATTAGCAGCACTGTAACAACTTGCGGGACAATTATTCATGTGTCTCTAATATAGCAAGCTCAATACAAAAGCCCAGTTACCTTTCAAGATGGTGCAGGGAACTGTGAATGGGACCATTGGTGACTCAGACTCAATATCTCGACATTATTTAAATATTTTAGCACACAACTCTGCTCACAATCTTCTAATCTTCGAACCATTGAGGAGACTCGGACTCTCTAAAAAAAAGTAAAAGGCTGTATTTTACGTCGGAAGTCCCTTCAGTCGAAGCTGATTTTCCAGAGAACCGACGATGCGCTCATTTTACTCCCCTCTCTCTATCAGTGCTCCGTTTTACGGGTATTTAAAGCTACTTAAAGCTATAAGGAAAGAAGAGAAGAATGCGAGGTCACTGGGAATCGAACACGGGACCATCCTTGCTTCTCTACATTGTCTACATTATCTACATTTTATAGACCGAATCGAAATATGGCGTACTCTTATTGTAATTCTTGACTGTCTAGCCTCGTGTTCACGTTGGAGAACAATAGAGTTTTCACATGTATGCGAGGCTGGGCAGAATTGTTATTCAAATTGGCCGCCATATTTCTATTCGGTGTATTTGACCACCAAAAACTTTTTAATGTCTCTTTTTGCAATTTTTCGTTCATAAGCCGTTAGTTTCATACATCTGTTTTCGAAAAATATAATTACATTTGGGAGGTTAAATTTTATTCATAATGATTTGGAGGCTTCAAAAACAATGAATTTAGCGAAAACGGAAGTGAATGTGCACTGTGAACGTGCACATTGAGACGCTTCTACTTAAAGTGCATATGACATGACATTTTTTGTGGTCGTTTCTAGAAGAAGGATAGGTGCTAAATACGATTCCGATATCGAAATCACGATTAAAAGAACCAAGCACCATTTTATATGGTGGTATAGGGTAGCGTTGCAAACAAAATGAAACGACCACAAAAAATGCACTTTAATAATTCTCATATCTTACCTGCAGAAGACGCGTTAGCTTGGAATCACGGTACGGTATATGCTTCGCCTTCCCGTCCACCAAAGCTGATATAACGTTACCCAAAGCAGACAACGAAAGATTAATCTTAGTCGCTTCCTTCAACCTATCACCTGTCGCACCCGTCTTTGACTGCCTCTCGCTCCCCGCTAAATCAACAAGGTTTAATTTTCCAGCTCGTATATGCTCCCCTCCATCTTCCGCAGTGTCTAATATCTCAATAAATATACTGAATATCGAATGAGAGCGTGATGAATCAGCGTTCATTAGTGTAGCTCCCACAGATCGGTTACGGCTTCCTAGCTCCATGACATGTTCCATTTCAACGCTGCTGTTCACTGGATGCTTTGAAAGGTCTTTAACGTATACTCCTCGGTCTGGGTGCTCTTTTAGCTCTAGCTTCGACTTGTGGTCTTTCCCGAGAAGATCACGAATTTCTTCATTATAAATCTCTAAATACGATGCGTGGATTAGAAATTTCGCATGTTCAGAAACGCCTACACTTTCAAATATATGTTCGAAAGCTCTTGGGATGATTCCGCGTTGACTCGCTGGATCTGTAATACCTTGCATACTAAATGACTTTCCACAACCAGTTTGACCATACGCGAAAACTGTTCCATTGTATCCTTCGAGCACGCCCTCGACGAGGGTGAAACAAATGTCATTGTAGATCCCTTCGGTTGTGGAGTCAATGAAGTATGCGCCGTCGAAGGTGAAGTTTTTAGGAGGCTGGGTTTTGTCGCCTGGTTTGCGTAATGTGCAGAGACCAGTGTTGCTGTCCATATCTACGACCGTCTCGCATTTGAGATCTTTTTCTCGCTGGTTAAGCGGACGACAGCGTACTATTACTTTAACTGCTTCAGCCATTTTTGGTATCTATAATTAGCTTATTAACCTAAGAACAAACAAGCAAAAATATATGAGAATTGTGACTTTTGCTTGTGATAAATATTATCAATCAACAATCCCTCATTTTACTTATTAAGCAAATAAGATTATTACTATTTTAACAATATTATCATTACATTGTTCGTTTTCTTATATTTATGTTAGTTAATTTATACACCTATTTCAAAAACCGTTGTCGCAAACAAAGCCACAGTCCACACTCTGAAGCCTGCAAAGGATGTCGGTACATGTATTTCTTCTCTTTTTATCGATTTATTCATAGCATATTCCGTGCCTGGATTAGTTTTAACTATTATGGCACTATTAAACTGAAACTGATGTACGTGTTCGTGTTATATGATCTTAACAAGTTGTTGTTGTGGTAGATATAAATAGAAATATTTCTTTAAAAACGTGTAATAAATTACAAATTATGTCCATATAACCGACATCCTTTGCAGGCTTTAGAGTGTGGACTGTAGCTTCGGTTGTGACAACGATTTTTGAAATAGGTGTATATGACAACGCCAATGACAATTTATTATTTTCCCCTTACATTTTACAAATTAATATACATATTATAAATTATTCTTATATGGAGGTGAGAGCCAACTGAGGTAACTATAAAAGTTATACAAAGCCAGTTGGCTATCTTATTTTCTATTATAATAAATCGGTCATTTATCAAGAACAAATATAACAAAAAATACAAAAAAAAAAAAAATATTATGTATATATAAATCGGTTAAATAGTAAACAATTAAGAAAAATATAGAGGAAGTTAAGGTAGATGAATTTGAAAATGGATGGTGTAAGGGTGATTAGAGGTACGGTAATGATAGTTATCACTGATATAACAATGACATCAGAACATATGACATTTCTAATAATATAATTATATATATATATATATAAAGTTTAGCTCTATCTGCATATAGGCAGATTTTGAGCAGTCCATAGGACCATATCTAGAACTCTTTATTTAATAATAACAATAATGATAATGATCAATAATGATCAATACGTAACAATAAATGAATAAGATAATTGAATGAATAAATGGGTGCATGAATGAATCCAGGAGGAATGAATGGATGAATGAATGGCTGAATAAATGGATGCATGAATGAATGGATGAATAAATAAATGAATGAATGCATGAATGAATGGGTTCATTGGTGGATGAATAAATAAATAAATGAATGAATGGATTGATGGATGGTTAGATGGATCAATGAATGAATGGACGAATGAACGGATGGATGAATAAATGGATGGATGGATGGATAGATTGATGGATGGTTAGATGGATAAATGAATTAATAGATGAATGAATTGGTGGATGAATAAATTAATGAATGAACAATTCAATGAATGGATGGATGAATGGATGGATGGATGGATGGATAGATTGATGGATGGTTAGATGGATAAATGAATTAATAGATGAATGAATTGGTGGATGAATAAATTAATGAATGAACAATTCAATGAATGGATGAATGAATAAATGGATGGATGGATGGATAGATTGATGGATGGTTAGATGGATAAATGAATTAATAGATGAATGAATTGGTGGATGAATAAATTAATGAATGAACAATTCAATGAATGGATGAATGAATGAACGGATGGTTGGATGAAGAAAAAGATAAATGTATGGATGATTGAATGGAGAGATGAATGAATGAATGCACATATGGATGGTTAGATGAATGGATGAATGTATCGTATAGGAAATTGAATAAAAATGTTTACTATTATTTCAGCATCGTATTTGTTGATAAACAACAGACAAGAATCCCAAAAGGCAATAAATGGCATCATTATTTATGTGGATCAGTTCGCACTAGCCTCTAAAAAAAATGTTCAGCTTGACCACAATTCAACACATTTTTGTTTCAGCCAAATATTATATGGCTGATTGTGTTCACATTGCATGACACAAACGCACAAAATGAATGAATGAATAAATAAATTTATGAATTTATGAATGATTAAATGAATGAATGGGTGCATGAATAGATGAATGGATGAATGGACGGATGAATGAATAAATAAATTGATGAACTTATGAATGATTAAATGAATGGATGGATGAATGAATGGATGGATGAATGAATAAATGAATTTATGAATGATTAAATGAATGAATGGATGGATGAATAAATGAATGAATGGAAAAATATATAAATGAATGAATGAACGGATTAATGGATGAATGAATGAATAAATAAATGGATGAATTTATGAATGATTAAATGAATGAATGGATGGATGAATAAATGAATGTATCAATATGGCTGATTATGTTCACATTGCACAACACAAAAAACACAAAATGAATGAATGAATAAATAAATGGATAAATTTATGAATGATTAAATGAATGAATGGGTGCATGAATGGATGAATGGATAAATGTATAAATGGATGAATGAACGGATCAATGGATGGATGAATGAAAAAATGAATGCATGAATGGATGGATGGCTGGATAAATAAATGGATTGTATAGGAAATTGAATGAAATATTCAAACAAATAATTTAATTCAACCAATTATTATATGTCTGGTTGTGATCTCAAACCCAAAATGCATGTGTCAATCAAACAACAATTATATTCTGGTATCAAGCTAGACTGTACTCTTTGATTGAGCTTGGAACGACTAAAGTTTATTGGTTAGTTTTTAAAAACAATGCACTTATGCGGTCATAACAGGTTGTCAAGGCTAGGTTCATATGTTGTTAGGCGGCAAAATTTCATAAAATTAACTATCGGGAATTTAAAATAAACTGTATCTTTGATTTAATCAATCAGAAATCAAGTGTGAAATTCTACCACCTAAAAAAGAGTAAACCTTGTCTAAACAGCATTGTGTTATGACCACATTGTTTCATCATTTAAACTATGGTATTCACATGTACTCGAATAAGCGCTGAAATTTTTCTCTCACTGCATGTCCCCTTTAAGATCAGAACTATTATATTGGGGACTGAGATAACTAGCTTTTGGTGAAAAAATAAATTTCCAATGCTGTTCTAGAGTAACATAGCGTTAAAGTGCCTATTCAAGGGCAGTGCTTATTCACAGTAACCGATAAAACTTTAGCCGTTCCAATCTCAAACAGAGAAAGTATTTATAACTTGCCAAAAATTGTGGTACAAATTTAATTCTAGATTCAAAATAGTTTGGCTGACATACTAAGCGACAAGAAGTTTAAGATTTTCATTGAAATTGCGGTTAAATGTCACGTAAGATTTGACAGTTTTGACAGATTTGATTTCTTCTGAGGCTGGCTGGAGATTTCTAGATACAAAAAGATTTCTGACAGTACAAAATTAATTCTAGATTCAAAATAATTTGGCTGGCATACTAAGCGACAAGAAGTTTAAGATTTTCATTGAAATTGCTGTTTAATGTCACATAAGATTTGACAGTTTTGACATTTAACCAAAATTTGATTTGCTCCAATGCAAGCTGGAGGCTTCTTTGAAGATTGGTAGTATGAGACAATGTTTAGTAAAACTAGCAAAAGAAGTTATGAAATTCTTATAATTAAAATGTCTGTCAAAGATTTTGCCATATGCAAACAGGCCTTAAAAAGGGAGACTAGAACATTTTTTTCTTGTAGAATTAGAGAAAAATTATAATAAATATTAAACACATATAATTTAAAATAAAATTAAAAGTCAAAAATCTAGCTAATACAATATTTAAAAATACGTTTATTACAGAATTAAAGGGATAATAAAAATGTTATGTCAACAAAATATTTATTTTTGAATAGAATTGTCAATTTAAAAATATTAATAACAATAGCTATTGAAATTTATATATAGAAAATTCAGTATTTCGCTCAATATTTATTATAATTTGGGTTCATAGAAAACATGCAATCCTTCGTTTGAATTTTGGCGAAATTCCAGGTTTAAAATATGAAATATGAATTCGAAAAGACAAATATAGCTTAGTTTTGGGTCCAAAAAGTCAACAAAAATGATAAGATATTTTAATTCTAAATATTTTAAAATGAATTTGCTCTTTTAACTGATCAATTTTCTTGCTGAAAATGAATTATATTTGCTCTAAAGTTAGGAAAATTCAAAATGTATTGTATTCGAAGTAAAAAAAAAAAAAAACAGAGTTCACACGAAATTCATTTCATTAACTCAAAATATAAATCAGTTTATTAGATTTTCTTATCCAAAACATTAAAAAAACCTCTTAAACATGTTTAATAAACTGTTGTTTGAATAACAATTTTAGAACGGCTATATGAATCGTTAACTTCAGTAACAAATTGGGCAATTTTTCAAGTGTTTTAAATCAATTATTGAGGTTGAAAGAACTTGCATTTTTGATCTGTCGCCGGCTTCTTCTTGCTCACATTCGCGACGGAAAACCTCAAAAAACTACCACTAAAATCTAGTATTTTCAACAACTTACCTTCAAAAGTAAAGCGAGTTTCCCTCCAAGTTAGTGATACATCGTTTTTATGCAGTTTTAGAGCTCCGTTTTAAAGATTTTTGGCAAAGAAGATGTGAGAAACCTTTTCGGACTTTTTTTGTTGACAATTAATCCGGTGGTTGTTAAGTGCCATTTTACACTTTTGACTACACAGATCACGGTAAAGCTCCACCAACTGAGAAATAAACCTTCATTTAAAAGATTTTCGTCTCCAAGATGGCCTTAGTGTGTCACAAACTCAACTTTTCAACATCAAAATTAACGAGGGTTCCAAGTTAGAATCTCGCTCGCGCCGCCATGTTTTCGATGTAAATGACGTCATTGACCATATTTGGAAAAGATCATTATGATGGTAAAACTGGTAACTAGGCAACGTACAACAAATCTGGGGAAAATATATTTTGAAATATTAAAAAAAATGTAGAAAAAAAATCAAGAACTATTTATAAAACTTTTTCAATAAATCATTTTGAAATTTAGATTTATTTATTTGACAATTTAATACTTTATTTTGTATTTTTTTTCATATCGAAAGAAGTGATAATTATTTTAAAATTTTAATCGAGTAGGCCTTTGTAAGATTTTTTTACAAATTTTGCTTTATTCCGATATTCATATTTTCCGCTAATTATCTTTAGTCGGTAGTAAAAATAAAATAACGTTAAGAAAGAAAAAAAGGAAACAAAAAGAAAAGGAAACTTCAGAAAGAAAGGAAAGAAAAAGAAAACGAGAAAAAAGGAAAATAAGTTTTAGTTCCCAACCTCGTTCCCAGGGCCCTCTCAGTTCGCTAATGGGTGAGGGCCCTGGGAACGAGGTTGTTTAGTTCCGCGTCTGGAATCGATCCTTCAAGATCTGGATGGCATTAGAGCTTGATCTTGCCACAAGACAACGTACATTTACATGACAATAGACCCACTGACAATGCAACCTCGTTCCCAGGGCCCTCTCCACCCTAAAGAGAAGGGAGAGGGCCCTGGGAACGAGGTTGCTGACAATGCGGATGAAAGACTAGAAGTTTTTCGATTATACACCTATTTCAATCATCGTTGTCGCAAACAAAGCCAAAGTTAGCACTCTGAAGCCTGCAAAGGATATCGGTAATATGAACTGAATGTGTGATTTATTACGCGCTTTTTGAATAAATATTTGTTTCATAATCTATCACTGCAAAACTTGTTATGTTCATATACCACAAATACTTACAACCAAAAATATACTATGAATCGAATAAGGCGATAACAAGAGAAGAAATATCGACATCCTTTGCAGGCTTTAGAGTGTGGACTGTGGCTTTATTTGCGACAACGATTTTTGACTGGGTGTATATTAGGTGTATATTAACGCATCGTGCCACAAGACCACGTAAATTTATATAACAATATACCAATTGACAATGCAGAAAAATGACTTGATGTTTTTCGATTATATAAATCGATAGTTGCTTAGTTAGCGCAAAGGGGTAAACCGTTTATAGTCTAGGGACTGGCTTCCTCCCTCCCTCGAGCTCCCTCCCCTTATTTTTATTTGATTTTCATTTTAGTTTTTGGGAGGGTAGTGTGTGTAAAGATCTTACTGAAGATGCTGAGATCAAGAGGCGAATGTTTTCGGGTATTTTTTATTCTTTTTTAAACTTTTAATTCATTTTCATTTTTGTTTGTGGGAGGCCAGGGGAGGGGAGGGGAGGGTGGGTAAATATCTTACTAAATATGCTGAGGTCGTGAGTTCGAACCTCTTTTAAGGCGATTGTTTTCAATTTTTTCATTCATTCTTTTTCTTTTTTTTGACACACTGGAGTTTGGAAAACCTTTTTAAACTAGTTGTCAAGGATTTGTTGATCCTGAACTATTCTTATTCCCAGAATTCTATTCCTGTCAGTGATTGGCTCTAGCTGGAGATTATTAACTGTCAGTTTTATACCAAAACATTTTGACGCGGATTGAATTTTAACCTCTGAACTACCAAGTCGATGGCGTATGCATTCTTATAAGGACTCTGGCTTTTTATCTGGTCTTTTCCAAGGTAAAATCAACTTCAAATATAAATACATTTTATTCTATTTTATTTCTCAATTGATCTTATATATATATTAATCAATACAAATATGCATTTTTGCAGATAGCATTTCGAAAATCGTAATAAATAAGGGAGAACTTGACTCAGATAATATCTTTCCAAGCCGTAAAACACAACTGCATATATTTTTAAATCAGATTTGTTTTATTTTGCACAATTTACAAGTTACTGATTTAGATACTAGGTTGCTGTATTTTCGTGACAAAAACTGCTTTTCTGTCATTTACATAGCTTTCAAACGGTCACCTTACTCAAGACAATATACATGTAGAGCTGTTCTATTTGCACAATTTATTGTATCGAAAATGCAAAGTTCATGTCAAGAAATGCATGGCTAAATTTCCATGATAGATTTGATACAAACTTAGATATTTAAGACGTGCATTTCGCTTTATAATTTCAACACAAAATACACACAGTTTTTATTAAGCTCTTCAATAAATTTGCTACAAAAAGCTCTGACGAATTTCAAAGACTAAAAGGTCTTGTGTTTTTGCTATTTTAGCTTCCTAATCAAGCTGTCGTTTTAAATGTCTATGCACTTTAGGCTTTCAAAAGTGCGACACAATTTTTTGTAACGAAGAAAATCTGCTCTGAACATATCATTCTTGAAAAGAGTCTAATTGCTCAAAAATATCGACACTTTTTCAGTCATTTTGTCAGCAAATAACTTTACTGCAAATGTATATTCATAAAAGTATGTTTTAACTATTATTTAATCAGGTATGTTTGCATCAATTTGGTAGAGTTGATTATGGAAGAAAAAAAAAGAAAGGATTTTTTTGGGTGTGGAGCGTAACCTAGCTAGAGTCAGTTGCACCTGTCGAAGCTCACAATCACGCGTGAAAACTTACTGTTTCGCATATCACGCTAAATTTTCGTTTTTATTCTTTGCCATTACCAAAATAAAGTCACACATCGGCGATAAATTGAGTTAGAAATTTATGTAGAAAAGATACAGAGAAAATAGAACAAAATAAGATCAAGAAAAAAAAATTTTCGCCTTGAATATATCAAGCAAATTCTAGTCACAACATCATTTGGAATTCGATCTGATATATTATTTAAACGAAAGTGCAGGTAGCGAATAGCGTATGAGGAAGTAATATTTAATTATATTGCGGCAGTTATTGATCAAGAGGATGTTATTCCAAATCTTATTTAGTTTTTATAAAGGGAAAGTAAAAATGGCAAAAATCGCTTTTTTTGCGGTTGTTCGTTCGCGCTTTAATTTTGATCGTATATTTGTTTGTTTGCTTGTCTGCTTGTTTGTTTGTTCGAATTCGTGAATTTTCTTGTTTGCTTGATTGCTTGTTTTTGTTTTGCTTGCTTGCTTGATTTTTTTTTGCTTGTTTAGTTTCTTGTTTGTTTGTTTGCTTGCTTCAGTGCTTACTGAACAAAGCCACAGTTAGCACTCTGAAGCCTGCAAAGGATATCGGCAATATGAACTGAATGTGTGATTTCTTACGCGCTTTTTGAATAAATATTTGTTTCATAATCTATCACTGCAAAACTTGTTATGTTACGTTCATATACCACACAATTTAATACTAAATACAACCAAAATATACTATGAATAAGATGATAACAAGAGAAGAAATATCGACATCCTTTGCAGGCTTTATAGTGTGGACTGTGGCTATATTTGCGACAACGATTTTTGAGATAGGTGTATATTAACGCATCGTGCCACAAGAACACGTAAATTTATATAACAATAGACCCACTGACAATGCAGAAAAATGACTTGATGTTTTTCGATTATATCAATTGATAGTTGCTTAGTTAGCGCAAAGGGGTAAACCGTTTATAGTCTAGGGACTGTTTTTCTAGTCTTCCCTTCCTGGTCTTTTGACTAGCGCGACGTTAGGTTTTCTGTCGGGATAGCGCGGATGGGGCTGAAATATTCATCCTACACGTTAAAATCGATTCCATGCTCCAGCTTCATAGAATGGCTCGGAGGAATTGTCCAATTTTTTATTTGTATAGTATTTGATGTATATTTTTGTTTGGGGGAGGGGAGGGTGGGTAAAGATCTTACTAAAGATGCTGAGGTCGTAAGTTCACAGGCAGCCCAAGCTCATTAATACAGTGTTTATATCATTCTCGTCCCCAGAGCCCAAGGTCAACCGTCCATCGGAAGGTTTCGTCCGAAGGGCTCTGGTTCAATCCAAAACCGGAAACAGGATTCTCTGTTTCCGGTTTTACTGCGCATGTGTGAGATACGGTGGCCCACATGGGTCACGGCAAATCAGAACTCACGGCAGAACAGAGAGAACTCACGACAGAATATAGAGAACTCACGGCAGTACAGAGAGAACTCACGGCAAAACAAAGTGAACTCACGGCAGAATAGAGAGAACTCACGGCAGAATAGAGAAAACTCACGGCAGAACAGAGAGAACTCACGGCAGAACAGAGAGAACTCAAGTCAGAACAGAGAAAACTCACGGCAGAATAGAGAGAACTCAAGGCAGAATAGAGAGAACTCACGGCAGAATAGAGAAAACTCACGGCAGAATAGAGAGAACTCACGGCAGAATAGAGAGAACTCACGGCAGAATAGAGAGAACTCACGGCAGAATAGAGAGAACTCAATGCAGAATAGAGAGAACTCACTGCAGTACAGAGAGAACTCACGGCAGAACAGAGAGAACTCACGTTAGAATATAGAGAACTCACGGCAGTACAGAGAGAACTCACGGCAAAACAAAGTGAACTCACGGCAGAATAGAGAGAACTCACGGCAGAATAGAGAGAACTCAAGGCAGAATAGAGAGAACTCACGGCAGAATAGAGAAAACTCACGGCAGAATAGAGAGAACTCACGGCAGAATAGAGAGAACTCACGGCAGAATAGAGAGAACTCAAGGCAGAATAGAGAGAACTCACGGCAGAACAGAGAGAACTCACGGCAGAACAGAGAGAACTCACGTTAGAATATAGAGAACTCACGGCAGTACAGAGAGAACTCACGGCAAAACAAAGTGAACTCACGGCAGAATAGAGAGAACTCACGGCAGAATAGAGAGAACTCAAGGCAGAATAGAGAGAACTCACGGCGGAATAGAGAAAACTCATGGCAGAATAGAGAGAACTCACGGCAGAATAGAGAGAACTCACGGCAGAATAGAGAGAACTCAAGGCAGAATAGAGAGAACTCACTGCAGTACAGAGAGAACTCACGGCAGAATAGAGAGAACTCACGGCAATATAGAGAGAACTCACGGCAGAATAGAGAAAACTCACGGCAGAATAGAGAGAACTCACGGCAGAATAGAGAGAACTCACGGCAATATAGAGAGAACTCACGGCAGAATAGAGAAAACTCACGGCAGAATAGAGAGAACTCACGGCAGAATAGAGAGAACTCACGGCAGAACAGTGAGAACTCACGGCAAAACAGAGAGAAAAAGCCACGGCGGAAGTAAATTTTCACGGCGAAAGTGAAAAAACTGAGATCCGAGAGGGATTGGGCAGTATATGTAGCCCGCAATACTTTTTGACAACATTCAAAATGGCGGACACTAATCATGCGATATTTGTTTTACTGTGGCTATTGCTATGAAGAAATGCTAGAAATGTTCTCTAAGCAATACGACATTCACACCAGTCTAAGTACGCTGAAAAGACGCCTTCGAGAGTGGGATCTTTCAAGGAAGGACATTAAATACGAAATTAATGTTGTGAAAACTTGCATCAGTAATAAATGAACCATCGGCTGAAACCATCAATGCATCCATGGCTTGCACTATAACGATATACAAAGATACAAAGATACAAAGATACAAAGATACAAAGATACAAAGATACAAAGATACAAGCATATCAGATTTCAAAGTTGATCTATGTCATGGCATTCGGCAGGCATTCGCTAGCCTGAGTATCATCCCCTCCCCTCTCCCCTAGAGCCTGATACTCAGGGTTAGGCATTCGCAATGTGTTGACGTTCTGTTAGACGTTTTGTATCTTTGTACCTCGTGTATAGTGCAAGCAGGAAAACTCTTTTTATTTTCGTAACATTTTGATATCCTTTGATTGCCCAGAGCTGTAATCAGCCGAAAGTAACTAACCGTAAAAACCAGACGTGAGGGAAATTTTTATACAATAACAAAGCATTTATCTTCACCAATCTTGCAGAACATCTTTGACCCTGTCTATTGCTGTATCATGCGACATTCTTTGCATCATCGTTGAAAAAACAATATCTTTGCCGGAAGTATGTTACATCGCTAGTTTTGTAAAACCATGTACTGCAATTATTCACTTTTATTAAGCTTAAAGTGAACAGAAGTTATTTTTTTTTCATCTTTTTTCTTAATTGTCTTGTCATTAGTCTCCCCCGCAGCCGTAGCTTTTTGTGGTAGAGAAAAGAAGCATTGCGCGGGGGACACTAGTCAGTTGCTGTTTTGCGTAGGCTTGCAAAAATACATAATAGTACTTAGTCGAACTCAGATTATGCCCTGTATGTAGTTAATATGTCGTCTCTGTTAGCCCATGGTTCGACAACAACGGCACAACAGCAGCAATAACACAAAACAAACCGGCTATATAAGTGTAAAAGTGGATCGATATAACAGTTACTGAAGATTAATTAAAAAGATATCTGAACATTTTTATTCATCATGTGCTTGTTACATGCATAATGTATTTGTCATAATAAAATAGAAACTTGGAAACGTAGAATTAATAAGTGGTTTTTATAAACCACTTTTTGTTCATATCACTTTCTAATTGTTTTGTTTTCAATTTTTATGACTAAATGTTGTTTCACAGTATGTGTTTATGAAAACCACCATCTTACTGAAGTAATAACATATATTTATTGAAGCATAATCTACTTTTCTCTGTTGTCTTTCTTCTCAAATCTAAAAACAAAAACACTTTATTTGAGTCATAGTTAAAACTATGTTTGAATTCAGAAAATACAATATTTACAATTATGTTTGAATTATATGGCTATTATAGCTATTTCTCATAGAAGTTCTTTTCAACGTTAATACAGGTCTATATATTAAAAGCATTATAAAATATGATTGTTTCACTAGTCCTCCCTTTTTGAAGTATTTAGAAACATATTTGATAGTACACCATAGAGAATATGTACTCTAATGTCAAACAGTTATTAGCTCTTATTTCCAAATCAATTTCAAGTTCAGCTTTAATAATACCAGCTGATCACAAACATTATATTAATAGCTTTGAAACATTATAATACTGGTGCAAATTGAAAAAATGTTTGTTCTAGCAAACTTGATTGTTCATGTTGAACTAATTCTGAAGAATTGAGACAATGTCTACTACTACTGATACTATACTGTTGACATCATTAATGGTCGAGTGATTTTACCTACCTTTACCTACCTTGCGGCGCAAGGTGCGCAAATTTGACTACTTTCCCGGACTGCTAGATATTATATCTTATAAGATAGTTTGATGTGTAATATGGCTGTATATTTTACGAGTGAAACGCTGTATTTTGACGAGCCTCCGGGAGAGTCAAAATGCAAGTTAACGAGTAAAATATCCAGCCATATTACACATTAAACTGTCTTTTAAGTTATTTATTATCCAATCAAAAGGTTTTTGTTCTTTTATAATGCGAAATATTGTTTTTTAGAGCGCTAGATAGACGAGTAAAAATATCGCTGGATATTTTTACTCGATCCAGTCCTACTCCTACGATATTTTGACTCGTCTATGACTAGTTGGATAATAATGTAAAATACCCAACCGACTTTTAATAAGCATGATGCCTCATTCGCCTACAACCTATTTAAAATTGGTGTAAACCTTCTAGAATGTTTTATTATGATTTTTTTGTTTGTATAGAACATTTCGATGATCTAAAGAACAAGCAAGTCATTTCGAAATGACGTATAATCGAACCGTGAACACAAACGTTTTTCAAGGTTAATATATTCTGAACATTCTACTGCTTTAAAACCTTTAAAAATCAAGCATTCAGTCCAAACACACTGATTATTCATAATAAATCTTTTTTTCTAACCTATCAACTCAAAAAATGTTGGTTAAACAAAGGATATAAAAAAAACCTTGTGACCATAGGTTACAATCGATGATTGACATTCATTAGAAAGATGACGGTGTTCGAGAGAAAAATAAGTTAATGCGGAGCCGTACCGTTCACGGCATCAGTTGTTACAAGGTTTTCAAAATACTACATGTGCATTTTCCGCTCAAGAGACTTTGTACCAGAAAAAAAAGATTTGTTTTAGTTGTTTATGAACATCAGTACATTTGTTATCTTTGTCGATTACTTATAATCAGCCTAGCAGGTAAGATTATATTTTATAACTATATATTTAATTTAATTTGTCTTTAATTTTTTTTATACATATATATATTATTAATTAATGTTTATACTGATTACTATATATTTAACTCATGAGTTTTATAATTATAGGATATATTTTGATAAAATTAAAAATATATAACTGACAAATCAATATGCAAAAGTATTTTAGTCATGTATTTCGCGGATATATTGTTTGTACACTATAAGAAAATCCAATAAAATGTATCATTTGTGCAGTCGCAATAAATTTTTGCAGCCGAACAATAAAACTGTCAGTTGCCGATGCAAGCTTATTTATCTTATAAAACAAAACAATAATATACAACATTAAAATACACTCAGTTCAATAATGAGCTGATCTGGAATTTTTACTGCATTTCACGAAGAGTACAAAAGAATCCTTACAGCGAATGTTGTTTCGGCGGCTATTCCGACCGATTTACTATATGAAAACAAGCATTACTCAAAAGCTCATTCTTCGAATACAGAACTTATTTAATATTTTGAAATGACAAATATAAAGCAAAATATGAGATTCCTGACCTTACATATGTTGATGTTATGCTGAAATGGCAAAAATCGAAGGGCATTTCAATCAGTGTGTTCGATGACTAATATCACAGCAGCAATTATTTTAATTTTTTTTTTTCATAACCCAATTAAATTTCAAAAACTATCGTGTAATCAAAAAAAGAGAATGCCATATAAGTGTTTCCATAAAAACTTTAAACTAAGCCAACTTCGCAGCATCTCACTTTCAATTTGAAATAACTAGTATGTATATGTTATTTCTCTTTTTCTTAATTATATAGAGAAAGTGAGGTCTAAACACAATTTCATAAGTGAGCACAGAAGTTCGAAAAAGTTTAAAACGTTTTCGAAGCGTAAAATTTTTAAGCTTTTGACCTTAGCTTTGTTCTGCTTAATATTATAAAAGCTTTCTTTGATAAAACTCATGGATATGAATAATAGTATGAACAGGAATAAATAATATATTTAAGCAATAATAAAACGGTGTGAGTGTCTATATACTGTGATATAAACACGCTGGGAGCTGCAGAGCAAGAGAGAAGTCGGAACGAAACACGAGTTTAAGGTATCAGGACTGGTTATGGACAACTCTCTGCTAAAAAAAATATTTTTCTTCTATAAGTTAGATTGTGATATTATCTAACATATTCTTTAAAATAAAAATGCCGTTTTTACTTACGTGCAAAGACGTGTTTGTTATTGACGTGACGGTAATTTGTAAAGGCCTGTGATTTTTCAAACAGAGGACGCTCAAATCGCACTAAACTCTACATATCTTTTTCGCAATTTAAGTTATGGACAATTCGAAAATGTTTCCTAAAACTACATTTATTCACCTATCAGATAATATATACTTTTATAACAAAATATTGTAAAGCTTGAGCAAAATTTGAGGTCGCGCACATAGGGGTCCATAACCAGTCCTTGTTGTCGAACCATGGGCTTACAGAGCCGACATATTAGCTACATACAGGGCATAATCTGAGTTCGACTACTACGTATATATGTATTTTTGTATCTCATTATAGTGCAAGCCTACGCAAAACAGCAACTGACTAGTTTCTCCCGCGCAATGCTTCTTTTCTCTTCCACAAAAAGCTAAAAACGGCTGCGGGGGAGACTAATGACAAGACAATTATGAACAACTATTCATATTAAAAAAAAAGATAACTTCTGTTCACTTAAAGCTTAATAAAAGTGAAT
Source organism: Metridium senile (assembly GCA_949775045.1). Classification (NCBI taxonomy): domain Eukaryota; kingdom Metazoa; phylum Cnidaria; class Anthozoa; order Actiniaria; family Metridiidae; genus Metridium; species Metridium senile. The sequence continues at coordinate 1,398,417 of OX459106.1, forward strand.
AATTGTTCCTTGCAGTACATGATTTTTTTAAACTAGCGATGTAACATACTTTCGGCAAAGATATTGTTTTTTCAAAGATGATGATGCAAAGAATGTCGCATGATACCGCAATAGACAGGGTCAAAGATGTTCTGCAAGATTGGTGAAGATAAGTGCTATGTTATTGTATAAAAATTCCCTCACGTCTGGTTTTTACGGTTAGTTACTCTGACTGATTACAGCTCCGGGCAATCAAAGGATATCAAAATGTTACGAAAATAAAGAAATCAACAAATGAAAATAAGTAATAAAAAATAAACAACACTTCTATCTTGACAACTAGTTTTGCGGCTTGCACTATAACGAGATACAAAGATACAAAGATACAAAACGGCAAACAGAACTTCAAAACATTGCAGTCAAAGATGTTCTGCAAGATTGGTGAAGATAAGTGCTATGTTATTGTATAAAAATTTCCCTCACGTCTGGTTTTTACGGTTAGTTACTCTGACTGATTACAGCTCCGGGCAATCAAAGGATATCAAAATGTTACGAAAATAAAGAAATCAACAAATGAAAATAAGTAATAAAAAATAAACAACACTTCTATCTTGACAACTAGTTTTGCGGCTTGCACTATAACGAGATACAAAGATACAAAGATACAAAACGGCAAACAGAACGTCAAAACATTGCAGTCAAAGATGTTCTGCAAGATTGGTGAAGATAAGTGCTTTGTTATTGTATAAAAATGTCCCTCACGTCTGGTTTTTACGGTTAGTTACTCTGACTGATTACAGCTCCGGACAATCAAAGGATATCAAAATGTTACGAAAATAAAGAAATCAACAAATGAAAATAAGTAATAAAAAATAAACAGCACTTCTATCTTGACAATGAGTTTTCCGGCTTGCACTATAACGAGATACAAAGATACAAAGATACAAAACGTCAAACAGAACGTCAAAACATTGCAAATGCCTGATCATGAATGCCGTGACATTGACATATATCGTATTTCACCTTTGAAATCTGATATGCTTGTATCTTTGTATCTCGTTATAGTGCAAGCCTGCATCCATCCATAGGGAAGCCTAGTCTCCCGCGCAGCCGTTTCCGGTGTCGTCACGCAAGCGAAAACTCCCGGGACGACACCGGAAACGGCTGCGTATCCATCACCATGTCAGGCATGATTAGGCCCTGTAGAACAGTGCTCTCTTCTTTTCAGCTTATTTCTTTTTCTTGCCTCAACTCCTTCAGGTTCCATCTCTTTCATCAGTTCCTGCACTACTATACGTAGGACTATAATACCTCTTAGTCGAAGAGTATGCCAAATTGAACGATATCCGACCATTGAATCCGGGCCATCCAATAGTTCACTTATGGCAGTTTTCACAACATTAATATCGTATTTTTAAATGTCCTTCCTTGAATTAAAGATCCCACTAAGTTAGATTGATATGTGAATACCGTATTTCTTAGAGAGCATTTCTAGCATTCCTTCATAGCAATAGCCACAGTAAAACAAATATCGTATGATTTCATATTGACGATTAGTCCGCCATTAATTTTGAATGTTGTCAAAAAGTATCGCTTCACTTCCGCCGTGAAAATTTACTTCCGCCGGGAAAATTCACTTCCGCCGTGGCTTTTTCTCTTTGTTCTGCCGTGAGTTCTCTCTATTCTGCCGTGAGTTCTCTCTATTCTGCCGTGAGTTCTCTCTATTCTGCTGTGAGTTCTCTCTATTCTGCCGTGAGTTCTCTCTACTCTGCCGTGAGTTCTCTCTATTCTGCCGTGAGTTCTCTCTGTTCTGCTGTGAGTTCTCTCTATTCTGCCGTGAGTTCTCTCTGTTCTGCCATGAGTTCTCTCTATTCTGCCATGGCACAGAATCAATGGACACATACGGGACCTTTCTATTGTTTGGCGCGAGATTCAAATCGCTGATCATTGAAGTGAAACAGAGTTAATGAGGCAGCTAGAGGCAAATTACAAAGGAATCTGCTCAAAATTGCTTCACCTTCCACTGATAAAACTTCAATTTAACGCGCTAAATAAAAAATATAAAAAATGTACATAGTGCAAATTGAAGATTAGATAATTATCTACCATTTGCACCCTTAAGGTTTAAATAAAACCGTTTTTTTGCCTTCGGGTTTTTGACTTGAAAAAGGCACATTTTCAGTACAGTTTTGTATGGGAGCCATTATTCATCACCATTTTACGGTTTTATTTTAAAAAATAAAAAAAATGTACATGGTGCAAAAGAAACATGTTGGTCTAAGGAACATTTTGCACCCTTTTTTGTTTAAATTTGATATTTAGAAAGCTTCGGGTTTGATACCTAAAGTTTGAAGCTTGTAATCGTCATGACCTACATCAAATATTGAATTCCCAGAGCGTCATCTAATTAAACTGGTCTTTTGTTTTCTGTGATTATCATGCCGGCTCTACTAACGCTTTTGTCTTTAAAAACAAAGAGAAATTCATCGAGAAACGACAAAGCCAAGTATACGTTAATTCGGAACCAAATAAATCATAGGGCTGTGATCAATTCAACCTGTTTAACCATAGTAAACTATGGTTTTACTAATCATTCTCTAATCGTTCTCTTTCCCATATATTTAGCTTTTATTCTTAGCATGAAGATGACTTAATCTTAACTCTGCTTAAACTAAGTTGAAAGATAGCAGACTTTGACTAACAACTTGTGTTATTCACTAGTTACTGAAATAGTCACTATATATCTATTCGGAATGATGTTTGTTTTCTACTTTTGTCAAACTTCCTGTGGACCAACGATTCTGCCACGCTGTCCGTCTAGCCGAATGAGTTGACAAACAAGCGTTGAGATTATTGTAGTGAAGGCAGTTAGTTTCACTAAACTGAGATAACTTGTCACAGATTTTGTGAATCTTTAGCGCATATTTTCATCCCGTTTGGCTTTAACTGATAAACTTTATAACATGTACGTTATTTAGTTACTTTTCTTCAATTGTTCAGTCTTCAGTGGAAAGGTCAGGTTTTTATCATAAACTAAGTAGAGATTTTGTTCAGCAGGTTAGTTTCGCTTGTTGTTTGTGACCATTGCAATTTGACTTTGACTCGTGTATTTTACATCCTATTTTGCTTTAAGCTTAGTCATATATTGTAATTGATTAGACATCCACTGGTTTTTGTTACTTAGTTCAATAAATTTGATTAAATAAAGTTAACTTTTTCACTTTATGGTCGAGCATTTAGTTCTGTTTAGTTCAGAGTTTTCGATTTGTTTACTGTTACTACACAGCGTTGCTATGCTTAAATAACGGTCGAACACGAGTTTTCTATAAAACACTGGTTATACTTTATTATATTCACTGGTCATTTTGGTTACTTAGTTCAATAACTTTGACTTACTAAGGTCAGTTTTCATTTTATGATCGAACATTTAGTTCTGTTTAGTTGTTTTCGATTTGTTATTCTTACTACACAGCGTTGCTATGCTTAGCTAACGGTCAAACACGAGTTTGGCAAAAAAACACTGTGGTATACTTTATTTTCTGTTATAAACGACTTTTTGGGGTGAATAACAACTAATATAAAAATATTTTGACGAGGAATTGTTATTTATTCAGGCCATGCTGACGAAAGTTTATCGCTAGTATTGTGGTTATAACTATAAACTTTTGCCAGGCATCAAACAAAAGATAGGATTAAACGAACAAAAGGGCAATAATGCATTGAATTCGGCTAACTTGTGCTCGAGATTAGTTAGAAGACAAATTCCCATGCATGAGATGCAATAACCAACCAATCAGAGATATCTAAGACACTACTTAATTCATATGTATGCCTATTTTGCCAATTTAAGCGCCGTAAGTAAATGTCCCAAATAACAATAGCATTCTGTGCCATGCGTGAGTTCTCTCTATTCTGCCGTGAGTTCTCTCTATTCTGCCGTGAGTTCTCTCTATTCTGCTGTGAGTTCTCTCTATTCTGCCGTGAGTTCTCTCTATTCTGCTGTGAGTTCTCTCTATTCTGCCGTGAGTTCTCTCTATTCTGCTGTGAGTTCTCTCTATTCTGCCGCAAGTTCTCTCTGTTCTGCCGTGAGTTCTCTCTATTCTGCCGTGAGTTCTCTCTATTCTGCCGTGAGTTCTCTCTGTTCTGCCGTGAGTTCTCTCTATTCTGCCGTGAGTTCTCTCTATTCTGCCGTGAGTTCTCTCTGTTCTGCCGTGAGTTCTCTCTGTTCTGCCGTGAGTTCTCTCTATTCTGCCGTGAGTTCTCTCTGTTCTGCCGTGAGTTCTCTCTGTTCTGCCGTGAGTTCTCTCTATTCTGCCGTGAGTTCTCTCTCTTCTGCCGTGAGTTCTCTCTGTTCTGCTGTGAGTTCTCTCTCTTCTGCCGTGAGTTCTCTCTGTTCTGCCGTGAGTTCTCTCTGTTCTGCTGTGAGTTCTCTCTGTTCTGCCGTGAGTTCTCTCTGTTCTGCTGTGAGTTCTCTCTATTCTGCCGTGAGTTCTCTCTGTTCTGCCGTGAGTTCTCTCTGTTCTGCCGTGAGTTCTCTCTATTCTGCTGTGAGTTCTCTCTGTTCTGCCGTGAGTTCCCTCTGTTCTGCCGTGAGTTCTCTCTATTCTGCCGTGAGTTCTCTCTATTCTGCCGTGAGTTCTCTCTGTTCTGCCGTGAGTTCTCTCTGTTCTGCTGTGAGTTCTCTCTGTTCTGCCGTGAGTTCTCTCTGTTCTGCTGTGAGTTCTCTCTATTCTGCCGTGAGTTCTCTCTGTTCTGCTGTGAGTTCTCTCTCTTCTGCCGTGAGTTCTCTCTGTTCTGCCGTGAGTTCTCTCTGTTCTGCTGTGAGTTCTCTCTGTTCTGCCGTGAGTTCTCTCTGTTCTGCTGTGAGTTCTCTCTATTCTGCCGTGAGTTCTCTCTGTTCTGCCGTGAGTTCTCTCTGTTCTGCCGTGAGTTCTCTCTATTCTGCTGTGAGTTCTCTCTGTTCTGCCGTGAGTTCCCTCTGTTCTGCCGTGAGTTCTCTCTATTCTGCCGTGAGTTCTCTCTATTCTGCCGTGAGTTCTCTCTGTTCTGCCGTGAGTTCTCTCTATTCTGCCGTGAGTTCTCTCTGTTCTGCCGTGAGTTCTCTCTATTCTGCCGTGAGTTCTCTCTATTCTGCCGTGAGTTCTCTCTATTCTGCCGTGAGTTCTCTCTATTCTGCCGTGAGTTCTCTCTATTCTGCCGTGAGTTCTCTCTATTCTGCCGTGAGTTCTCTCTGTTCTGCCGTGAGTTCTCTCTATTCTGCCGTGAGTTCTATCTATTCTGCCGTGAGTTCTCTCTGTTCTGCCGTGAGTTCTCTCTATTCTGCCGTGAGTTCTCTCTGTTCTGCCGTGAGTTCTCTCTGTTCTGCCGTGAGTTCTCTCTATTCTGCCGTGAGTTCTCTCTCTTCTGCCGTGAGTTCTCTCTGTTCTGCAGTGAGTTCTCTCTATTCTGCCGTGAGTTCTCTCTCTTCTGCCGTGAGTTCTCTCTGTTCTGCTGTGAGTTCTCTCTATTCTGCCGTGAGTTCTCTCTGTTCTGCCGTGAGTTCTCTCTGTTCTGCTGTGAGTTCTCTCTGTTCTGCCGTGAGTTCTCTCTGTTCTGCCGTGAGTTCTCTCTGTTCTGCTGTGAGTTCTCTCTATTCTGCCGTGAGTTCTCTCTGTTCTGCCGTGAGTTCTCTCTGTTCTGCTGTGAGTTCTCTCTGTTCTGCCGTGAGTTCTCTCTGTTCTGCTGTGAGTTCTCTCTATTCTGCCGTGAGTTCTCTCTGTTCTGCCGTGAGTTCTCTCTGTTCTGCCGTGAGTTCTCTCTATTCTGCTGTGAGTTCTCTCTGTTCTGCCGTGAGTTCCCTCTGTTCTGCCGTGAGTTCTCTCTATTCTGCCGTGAGTTCTCTCTATTCTGCCGTGAGTTCTCTCTGTTCTGCCGTGAGTTCTCTCTATTCTGCCGTGAGTTCTCTCTGTTCTGCCGTGAGTTCTCTCTATTCTGCCGTGAGTTCTCTCTATTCTGCCGTGAGTTCCCTCTGTTCTGCCGTGAGTTCTCTCTGTTCTGCCGTGAGTTCTCTCTATTCTGCCGTGAGTTCTCTCTGTTCTGCCGTGAGTTCTGATTTGCCGTGGCCCTTGTGGGCCACCGTACACTAGAGCTTGATCTTGCCACAAGACAACGTACATTTACATGACAATAGACCCACTGACAATACTGATGAAAGACTAGAAGTTTTTCGATTATACACCTATTTCAATATCATTGTTGTCGCAAACAAAGCCACAGTTAGCACTCTGAAGCCTGCAAAGGATATCGGCAATATAAACTGAATGTGTGATTTCTTACGCGCTTTTTGAATAAATATTTGTTTCATAATCTATCACTGCAAAACTTGTTATGTTCATATACCACACAATTTAATACTTAATACAACCAAAATATACTATGAATAAGATGATAACAAGAGAAGAAATATCGACATCCTTTGCAGGCTTTAGAGTGTGGACTGTGGCTTTATTTGCGACAACGATTTTTGACTGGGTGTATATCATAATAATGATTAACGCATCGTGCTACAAGACCACGTAAATTCATATAACAATATACCAATTGACAATGCAGAAAAATGACTTGATGTTTTTCGATTATATAAATCGATAGTTGCTTAGTTAGCGCAAAGGGGTAAACCGTTTATAGTCTTGGGAGTGGTTTTCTTCTCCCTCCCTGGTCTTTTGACTAGCGCGACGTTAGGTTTTCTGTCGGGATAGCGCGGATGGGGCAGAAATCTTCATCCTACACGTTAAAATCGATTCCATGCTTCAGCTTCATAGAATGTCTCGGAGGAATCGTCCCATTTTTTATTTGTATAGTATTTGATTTATATTTTTGTTTGGGGGGAGGAGGGTGGGTAAAGATCTAACTAAAGATGCTGAGGTCGGAAGTTGCAGCGATTGGCTGGAGATTATAACTGTCGGTTTTATCAAAACATTCTGACTCGGATAGAATTTTCACCTCTCTGAACTACCAAGTCGATGGCGTATGCATTCTTATAAGGACTCTGGCTTTTTATCTGGTCTTTTCCAAGGTAAAATCAACTTCAAATATAAATACATTTTATTCTATTTTATTTCTCAATTGATCTTATATATATATTAATCAATACAAATATGCATTTTTGCATATAGCATCTCGAAAATCGTAATAAATAAGGGAGAACTTGACTCAGATAATATCTTTCCAAGCCGTAAAACACAACTGCATGTATTTTTAAATCAGATTTGTTTTATTTTGCACAATTTACAAGTTACTGATTTAGATACTAGGTTGCTGTATTTCCGTGACAAAAACTGCTTTTCTGTCATTTACATAGCTTTCAAACGGTCATCTTACTCAAGACAATATACATGTAGAGCTATTTGCACAATTTATTGTATCGAAAATGCAATGTTCATGTCGAGAAATGCATGGCTAAATTTCCATGATAGATTTGATACAAACTTAGATATTTAAGACGTGCATTCGCTTTATAATTTCAACACAAAATACAAACAGTTTTTATTAAGCTCTTCAATAAATTTGCTACAAAAAGCTCTGACGAATTTCAAAGACTAAAAGGTCTTGTGTTTTTGCTATTTTAACTTCCTAGTCAAGCTTTCTTTGTAAATATCAATGCACTTTAGGCTCTCAAAAGTGCGACACAATTGCGAAGAAGAAAATCTGTTCTGAACATACCATTCTTGAACATAATTGCTCAAAAATATCGACACTTTTTCAGTCATTTTGTCAGCAAATAACTGACTTCACTGCAAATGTATATTCATAAAAGTATTTTTTAACTATTACTTAATCAGGTATTTTTGCATCAATTTGGTAGAGTTGTTCTCGAAACGGATTTTTTTGGGTGTGGAGCGTTACCTAGCTAGAGTCAGTTGCACCTGTCGAAGCTCACAATCACGCGTGAAAACTTACTGTTTCGCATATCACGCTAAATTTTCGTTTTTATTCTTTGCTATTATCAAAATAAAGTCACACATCGGCGATAAATTGAGTTAAAAATTTATGTAGAAAAGATACAGAGAAAATAGAACAAAATAAGATCAAGAAAAAAAAAATTTCGACTTGAATTGAAACACGGACTCTTCAAGGTACCAATATTCTCTTTTAGCTTTTTTGGCAAAATCTGGACAAAAATGGCTTATTTTTACCAAATTGTCAGCAAAATTTGCCTTGAAATATAGAGCATTTACCAGAAAAGTGTATGATGGAAAATATAAGAACCATCTAACAAAGATTATACCAAAGATGACAAGAGAAGACAGTGGTTACATTTCAATATATTTAATATATATTTACCACAAATGAAAATCCATCACAAATCATAATGTTTCATGGTAGACTATACCAAATAAAATTGTCAGATTTCAAATCTATTACATCATTTTTTCTGTACTTAAAAATACGGAAAAAAAATAGCTGATTGAACGTTAACATACTACTCGTAGATACGAAGACGATTTTTCTACATTTAGTGGGCAATCTAACTGGCCGAGTCTAAGAATGTACACGGTTATTTCTGTGTACACTCAGGCCTCATGGTAAAATTCCACACGACTGCCCAATTTTGCTTTGAGAGTGTACACGGTTATTTCTGCGTACATTTAGGCCTCATGGTAAAATTTCACATGACTGCCCAATTTTGCTTTGAGAGTGTACACGGTTATTTCTGCGTACATTTAGGCCTCATGGTAAACACAGTACAAAAAGCGAGATTTACGTGCTCTTAAAGGTCACGTAATGCTAGCGTTTATAACCAGTTTCAGCTGCTTTACGCGAAGATTAAATTTCGTAAGTAGCAGCTTTACGCGACATTTACGTGCGTATTTAAAGTTGGTTTAATGGCACACAAAACGCGTCAAAAAACGTTTGCGTAAAGCTGTTGAAATGCTTCATTTACACAACTTTAAACTAGCGTTTTTTTGTTTAAATGAGCAGTATATACAAAATTTACGCTTTTTGTGTTGCTTAAAGCAGTAAATTAATCGCACTTTAAACCAAATTTACGTTTTGAATTAGCGCGTTTTTCTGCTTAAATAATGAGAATAAACGAAATTTACGGAATTTTTTTTGTCGCTTAAAGTATTCAATTAATCGCACTTTAAACCAAATTTACGTTTTCAAATAGTTTTTGCAATATAGGCTATTCATTTCAAAAAATACTTTTATGAATTGGCAAACAAATATTCATGGTTCATGTATATATAAAATAAGTCACTCAAACATGTAAGTTTTAAATCTTTTTTTATTTAAAATTACCTCCATAGCATAATTTGTTGATTTAAATTTTATATTATTTACAATCATAAAAATGTTTCAAGACTAAAAAAATGCTTCTCCATTCCATTACAGTATAAAATATTGTCACATTTGCCGGGAACAAGTAAAATAAAACCATGTACGCTCTTACAGTGAGGGCACTCAAACCGTGAACACTTTGTTTGGTTGAAAACTCAGTCAGTATAAAGCAAACAGTATAAGCTTGGAACAAAATGAAAAAGTCACGGTTTGAGTGTCCTCATTCTAAAATAAAATTAGATCCTAGAAGACTGGTGATACATTCTTAAAGATAAAGCAATAATATAGCAAACAGTTAATATAACAAGCGAGATGTTGTGCCGTCCAGAAAATAAGTTAAACTGCCATATATCGTCAATGCCCGGCGTCAATGTTATAGAGCAAAATACATCTAGGGAAATCGTTTCTAAATTGGTGTTTATAACATTCAAATATCCTCGCAGTGACTAACCCGTGACTTATAGCAGTTACAGTTTATAAATATGATGTAAATCCTGGTGAAACAAACAATTTACTGGACATAAAGCCGAGATAAAACAAAGATACTTTTTGGCGGTATTTTTCTAGCATTCAACGGCAATGAATTACCGAACAACTTTTCAACTGTAATCAAGTCTAAATAGAGTCTGACATTAAAACACTAGAAAGAAGTAATATAAACCTTCTATTAATCAACCTTCTTGTTTAGAATGTGATCTAGTCATCCATCATTTAAATTACGTCCAGTTTCAGCTTTGCATTTGTAAGACTTGTAATCTTTCGCTCATGTGTCTTCTTCTCCTTGTAGTCAGCTTTGAGTGTTCATATCCTTCCAGTATAGCACTTAAATAATAGATTTAGCTCTACCCATTTGACTCTTCGTATACTATACAACTTCTGTTTACGACTGACGATCTTTAGAAGAACTAAACGGTGCTTATTGAGAATGGAAAAAGCATCTTTATCAAGCGACCAAACTCTGTTGTTGTCTTACTCGTAGCCACGCGGAATATGTCGTTAGACCGTGACTGTGATTATTCAAATTTGGCGCATCTAGAAATACTCGCGCTTGATTGGTCAATGGACTTTCCTCTACAAAATACTGATATTCTATTGGCAGATTATTCTAGTACACAAATAAAATGTCTAAATTTGTATACTCCAGAATATTAATTCTTCAAGTATACGGGTACGAATACTTCAGTAATACCTGATACGTAAAGTATTATTTGATATTCATCGAATATTCGGCTTTTGGCATAGTGGTCGACGTACACGTATGTTATTGCGTAAATCATATCCATTTGGCTACTAGTTGAATCAATTAATTACATAAAGCCATATTAACGTTTTTCGTCAGTTTTAAAAATCGAGTTGATTTGTTTTTATTAACGCGAAACAAAGTGTATTAATTAGTTAAAGTATGATGGCCATATCATATATATAACGACAAAAGCCTAATACAGTGGAGTTTTTAAAAGCTTAAAAACTGCTAATAAGATGTGTTTCATGGGTTAATGAAATTCCCATCTAACATTTACGCGACAGTATAAAGGCAGTGAAAGTAACTTCTGTAAGTTTGATTTACGTCAGCTTTAAGTAAGAATATAAATCTAAACATTAAGTTAACTTTAAGCTTTCAGAGTAAAGTTAGTTTACAGTTCACAAATAAGAAACATTTACACGACTGTATAAAGCCAGTGTAAATAACTTCTGTAAGTTCGATTTACGTCAGCTTTAAGTAGAGATTTAAATCTAAACATTAAGTTAACTTTAAGCTTAGTGTAAAGTTAGTTTATAGTTCAAAAATAAGAAAGATTTACGCGACAGTTTAAAGCCAGTGTAAATAACTTCTGTAAGTTGGATTTACGACAGCTTTACGCGCGTTCACTGAAAGTTCAACTTTAAGCGACTTTAAAAATCGCGTAAAGCTCCTAGAGCAACTTTCAGCTCCTTTACGCCAGTGATAAATTTGCTTAAATCTCCTTTTTGGCACTGTGAAAATTCCACACGACTGCCCAATTTTGCTTTGAGAGTGTACACGGTTATTTCTGCGTACATTTAGGCCTCATGGTAAAATTTCACACGACTGCCCAATTTTGCCTTCATTAAAAAATACTTTGAAATTAATATATTCTTTAGAAATTGACTACAGTCATTGGAATTTTGAACTGTTTCTATTGTTCGTTGATGTGTAAATTCCTAACATTTCCACGGACTGTAGTCAAATTATAAATGATAATTACATGCTGACGAGGCTGAGGTTGAGCTACCAGAATTAAAAGATATAGTTAAGGTATACACCTAATTGCAAAAACGTCATATAAAAAGTATTTAGGAATACATTAAAAAGACAAAAGAATCGTTCAACCTCAGCGATTTTCTTTTGTCTTTTTAATGTATTCATTTTCCACTAAAATACAAATGTTCTATTTCTATATGACAACGTTTTTGCAATTAGGTGTATTTAAAAGTATATTTAAGGTCTAATAGTTGCTTGTATGCTGTGTTAATATTCATTGTTTTATTGTTTCTAGCTGAGGTATAAACTATATTTTTTAACTAGCAGAGCTTTCAACCAACTTAGTCATTTTCAAGGTCATTTTCATGCCCGAAAGCTCGGCTAGTTAAAATAATAGATTATACATAGTCTAGAAACAATAAAACAATGAATATTTATGGTGTTTCCCAGTAGTTTTTTATTGACCACACTTAGCATTTTTATTTAGCGAGATGATCAACTTTCCCCGGGCCTGATCAAGATGTAATTTCACCAGATACAAAGCATAGATGGAAGTTTTCATTTGTCATTTATGTCGCTATGGCAACATAAACAAAGATGGTGGAATAATGAGCTTTAAAACAAAAACTGTATAGGTGATAAACTTCACAGATATTTTAAAGAAACCTATTTCCACCATCTTTGTTTCATGTTAATCTAAGTTGTTATAGCAATACCAATTTCCATCCACATTTTGGGCTTCATGGTATAAAAACACCTGACCGACTAATTTTGGTCAGCTGCAAGGCAAATAAACACAGCATATAATTTTCTGTTTCAAAATTTTCATCAGCTAAAACAATTGAATGTATAAATTTGACAACATAGTTATAAAAACCTAGAATTGGGCCTAAAATCACACCTGATATAATTAGCTTACCCGGGAAGCTTAAAAATAAAAAGACCTTTAATAGTAGATTCATGAACTTACCCCCAAAAAGTCTTGAATCAAAAAAATATACATATTGTTTGATATAAGTTCTTATGTAGTGTTATTTGTTTTAAAGCGTGAAAATTGTCTTGTTTTCTGATCCATCCTCCACTGACAATTGGCCTGATAAAAACATAACCTGCAGAAAACAAAATCAAACTTTTTAGACTTGAAAATAATTATAAGTAATACCATGGCTCGATTGCAATTAGTGATTAAATTTCCCTGAATACCGAGGTATTCGGGGAAATTTAATCGCTAATTTCCCGAGTGCCATGGTATTACTTTGTAATACCATGATCACCGAGGAAAATATATGTTAGTTTTCATAGAAGCATAAATTATAAACTTTTACAAAGCTGTTGATTTTTGGCATACTTTAAGAAATAGTTGCTTTTCTTAAATGAGACAATGCCGAATTATACCACCATGCACTCATTATAGTTTGTTTGCATAAACATGCATGACATACTATACTCCAATGTAGTCAACGCATGCGCATAGTTACTTAATAAGTCCCACAAGTGTTAGAGTATGGACTTGTGTGTAGTACAGGGTCCTTTATTTTAAGAATTTCCAACTGGGTCGAAGCGATCCTGGAATGGTCTCGGTGATTGTTATAATGAGGGACCATTGAGGGATAGTCTCCTACATTTTTCTCATGCATACAACATGAGGGAAATTTAGAGGACAAAGAAATCCTTTGTCTTTTACTAAATTTCCCTTGCATATATTAAATAGAGGGAAATTTAGTAAAATACAAAGGATTTCTTTGTCTTCTAAATTTCCCTCATGTTGTATGCATGAGGAAAATTCGGGTTTGTAAACCCCTCGGAATAAAAAAGAATCCGAGGTGATCATGGTATTATTAAATTAAACCAATTATATAATATATGAATACAATATATAAAGCCGACTGAGGAATAAATTATACAGTTTATGTATGTACTGTATAAAGTACTCTATGTATAGGAGAGTTTGAAGAACAGTAACCTTGTTTACAAGGGTCTAAGAGCATGCAGACCTCAAACTATATTTTAGTCCATAAACAATCGTTAGATTAGCTATCCTCAGCTATAAAATATACTACAAATGTAATATTACAATGATATCAAACATAATAGATACTCTGATTTTAGTAATATGTAAAGTTATGGTCAGTTGAATGGCTGGTATCATCAAGTTGATCGCCAGATTACTCCCTATATACTCGTAAGCATTATTATCTTAATATAGAAATCGAACGGTTTACAAACCTTTTGCGAAGTCGATTCACTATAAGTAAGCCATCCGAGGTCTTCTGCTCTTCTTCACAGCTTTATTACATAAAAATAGCTCCAACATCTCTATTAAAATCGGCTAAATAATGGGGCTTCAGGGAATAATACAGCACAACCAAGCATAATGGCCGCCATTACCGTGTTAGCGCTGCCAGGAAGACTGGGACGACTGCCATATATGGAAAAAGCCGCTCGCTATTCTCTACTGTGATTGGCTCAAGCTGACATCTTCGAACTTTGCCCGCCTAAACAAAGCAACAAGCATCCGCCATCTTACTACAAGCAAGTAGATGTGTTTATTCTGGTATTTTAAGTTATTTCGTTGCTTCTTTGTGGGCAAAAATTCAAAATTTTGAAGGCCAGATACTCAGAAATGTTTTTGGGAGAATAGAGGAGGCACAAATCAATGAAACAGAGAGGTGTTTTCCACATATTTTATGGACTTCAGTTCGCTTTTGTGTCATAGCTTGTACGATCGCTTGTACTACGACATGTCAGATGTGGCGCTGTGTCGTTTTAAAAGCTGTAAAAGGTAAGAACTAAATATTACGAACGACTTGAATTATGAGAAAATTTTGTAATTGAACGTATTTTATTTAACAATAGTAAATACCGTAGATATATTCGTTTGAAACCTTATAATTTTAACAAATGTTATGTAATATTGCAATTAGAGCGAAAACCACTCTAAGCTTACCTGCAGAAAATTAAGCTTCCTTTTATCTTAAAAGTTTCAGGCTAATAGATAAACTTGATAAATAGGTATATTGTACATAATTAATAACATGTCTTGCATCTACATGATAATATCTAGATTTAATAACTGGTTCTGAAGGAAACAGTTCCTAAGATTCTCAATGTTTTCTAATTGAAAGGCTTGCTAAAGGAAACATTTTTTTTTTTTTAGGGAAACAAATCCAACTGTTTTCCAGAGGGATCTGTCAGTCAATGTTTTGTTTTGTAACTAATTTGGCACAATTAACCTAAATTGAACACGAAATTATTAGATATTACAAGGACAAGTCACTATAATATTGCAAGTCATAGAACTATTTGCTACAATTAACTTTAAATTTAATGTACTGTACATCTAAAAGCTTATTGAAGTCAAGAACCTATTGTCAAGGCAACAGTTTGAAATTCTAACTGACTACCTTTTAAAGTATATATATTTATTATATAACACAGTGGTATACCGAGGGATATCAACTAGATAAAAATCCTATCCTAGTCACATGTGTGATATCACTCTCAACCAATCAACTTTCAGTATTTTGGTGCGCTGTCACAATCTTTCTTAAATATTAATGTTAATATTAATATTAATTTATCATATTTCATCGCTGACGATTTGTCAATAACAAGTTGTAACGAAACCGTTGTTTGGTAATATATATATTTTATTTGTTTCAATCTTAAACCGAACTTTAAATGGAAACTAGCGAGTAAACTAGTATAGGCTGCGCCGGTGTTTGATATAAATGATAGGTAATAATATGAAATATGTAACACCATAAAAAATCTTTACTTAACTTTACTGACGTTTTGAGCTTTAGCCCTTCGTCGGAGTAAAAGGTTTTTTCACTCCGATGAAGGGCTAAAGCTCGAAACGTCAGTAAAGTTAAGTCAACATTTTTTACGGTGTTACGAATTTCATATTATTACCTATCATAATAAACAGAACATTACATGTGCACTTGGAGATATGAATTTTATCTTCTCGTGTTAAAAAAATATCCCACTCGTTCGCTGCGCTCACTCATGGAATATCTTATCAACATTCGAAGATAAAATTCATATCTCCTATCTATCTTAATATTATGCATGTATGGGATCAGTATTATTACAGTGGTTGTATCTACCTATAGTCTCAAATACCATGTTTCGTATAATCATTAAATATCTTTTTTTTTTTGTACAGAGTGTTCCAAATGGAAAGCAGAACTTTTGCAACCACAACTCAACAAAATAGATGTGGATTCCCTTACAAAAGATCTAGCAATGTATTCTGGTCACATACCTGAAGTGAAGTGTCTTGTAATTTCTGGAAGTCATGGCTTTAGTATTAACAATGAATATTAACACAGCCTACAAGCAACTATTAGACCTTAAATATACTTTTAAATACACCTAATTACAAAAACGTTGGCATATAGAAATAGAACATTTGTATTTTAGTGGAAAAGGAATCCATTAAAAAGACAAAAGAAGATCACTAAGGCTGAAAGATTCTTGTCTTTTTAATGTATTCCTAAATACAAATGTCCCTTTTTAAAAAATATGACAACGTTCTTGCAATTAGGTGTATACCTTAACTATATCTTTTAATTCTGGTAGCTCAACCTCAGCCTCGTCAGCATGTAATTATCATTTATAATTTGACTACAGTCCGTGGAAATGTTAGGAATTCACACATCAACGAACAATAGAAACAGTTCAAAATTCCAATGACTGTAGTCAATTTCTAAAGAATATATTAATTTCAAAGTATTTTTTAATGAAGGCAAAATTGGGCAGTCGTGTGAAATTTTACCATGAGGCCTAAATGTACGCAGAAATAACCGTGTACACTCTCAAAGCAAAATTGGGCAGTCGTGTGGAATTTTACCATGAGGCCTAAATGTACGCAGAAATAACCGCGTACACTCTCAAAGCAAAATTGGGCAGTCATGTGAAATTTTACCATGAGGCCTAAATGTACGCAGAAATAACCGTGTACACTCTCAAAGCAAAATTGGGCAGTCGTGCGAAATTTTACCATGAGGCCTAAATGTACACAGAAATAACCGTGTACACTCTCAAAGCAAAATTAGCCATTATAATCAATATTTTAACCATGTAATCAAGTATTTAATGCATAATGTAAAATTGCATTTCTGGTAATAAAATCCTTAAAATGCCATTTTTGTACCATTTTTAATTATCTTGGTAAAAATTCTGTTATTCAGCGTCATTTTTACCGGATTTTTGCTAAAAGAGAATATTGGTACCTTGAAGAGTCCGTGTTTTGAATATATCAAGCAAATTCTAGACACAACATCATTTGGAATTCGATCTGATATATTATTTAAACGAAAGTGCAGGTAGCGAATAGCGTATGAGGAAGTAATATTTAATTATATTGCGGCAGTTATTGATCAAGAGGATGTTATTCCAAATCTTATTTAGTTTTTATAAAGGGAAAGTAAAAATGGCAAAAATCGCTTTTTTTGCGGTTGTTCATTCGTGCTTTAGTTTTGATCGTATATTTGTTTGTTTGTTTGCTTGCTTGCTTGTTTGTTTGTTCGAATTCGTGAATTTTCTTGTTTGCTTGATTGCTTGTTTTTGTTTTGCTTGCTTCCTTGATTGTTTTTTTTTTGCTTGTTTAGTTTCTTGTTTGTTTGTTTGCTTGCTTCAGTGCTTACTTCCTTGCTTGCTTGTTTGTTTGTTTATTTGTCTGATGGTCCGTTTGCTTGCTTGCTTGCTATTCATTTGCTTGCTTGTTTGCTTGTTGTTGTTTTTTTTTTTGGCTCGTTTATTCGGCTTTGTGCGTTTTTTCGTATGTTTGTTTGTTTGTTTGTTTGATTGGTTGTGTTTGTTTTTGTCTGTTTGTCCTTTTGTTTTGTTTGCTTGCTTGCTTGTTTGCTTGCTTGCTTGTTTGCTTGCTTGCTTAATTGTTTGCTTGCTTAATTGTTTGCTTGCTTGCTTGTTTGCTTGCTTGCTTGTTTGCTTGCTTGCTTGTTTGCTTGCTTGCTTAATTGTTTGCTTGCTTGCTTGTTTGCTTGCTTGCTTGTTTTTGTTTTTTGGCTTGTTTGTTCCTTTGTGCGTTTGTTCGTATATTTGTTTGTTTGTTTGTTTGTTTGTTTGTTTGTCTTCTTAATCAGTTCTTTTATCTGTTTGTTTGATGGATCGGTCCAGGTAAATTTAAAGCGCAGGCGCAATATAGAAGTAAATTAATCTGGTTTAAAACCGGTTGAACAAGTTTAGACACATGTACTATCACGTGTTTTAGCTAGAAAATTCTGGATTCTTGCTGCAGGGAGTTGTTTAGACTAACTTCCTCATCTAGCAGGGTATTCTATGTATGACTTGATTTGTGGTTTGACTTATACAAAATGACTTTTACAAGGTACATTGAATTAATAAGTAGTTTTTTTTTTAATTATTATAGAATTATTGCAAGAGTTGATATCAAGTATTCAGATCAATAAGTTGCACAAGCCCATTTAATATAACTTGCAAATATAAATGTAATGTAATGTAATGCAATGCAATGCAATGTGATTGTTGTAGTCAGGTTTCATGATTTTTACAAAAGAATTAGGTTTTCTCTGACTAAATTTGATGATATTTAATAAGACGTTTCAGCTGTACAAGTTGTACAAATTCAACTGATGAAGGCTAAAGACTTAGCCGAAACGTCTTATTTAATATCATAAAATTTAGTCAGAGAAAACCTAATTCTTTTGTAAAAAGTAATGTAATGTAATGTAATGTAATGTAATCCAAATCCAAAAGACAAAATATACCTTATTTAGAC
The DNA here is from genome assembly GCA_949775045.1 of Metridium senile. Lineage (NCBI taxonomy): Eukaryota > Metazoa > Cnidaria > Anthozoa > Actiniaria > Metridiidae > Metridium > Metridium senile. The sequence goes on from OX459106.1 coordinate 1,416,707, forward strand.
AATAACAGATTAGAGCTTGTCCGTCTGAAAACCATGCAAATTTGTAACAGTGTGTCTCAACGGCTTTCACGGATCACGGCTTTCTTTCTATTTTTGGAAGAGATATGTATTTTAGTGTAAATATTAGCTAATATCAAACAAAAATATTTGATTTTGGTGAAGCTATCATGGTTTAATGAAATGTAGTCAGACGAACGAAAAAATGTGCTTGAAATTCACGCCAACTTTACAAAACAATTTCTCTACAATGACTCTAAAACTGCAGCTCGTTAATTGGAATTTGTACAAACTATTTACTACCCCGGGTTACTACATCATGTAACAAAGAGAAACAAAAAGTGTGAAACAGTTTCTACTATAAATCACCATTATTTAGCAAGTATTTATGAGTGATTTTCATATGACCGTGAAAGAATTGGCAAACTAATAGTTGTTACTACACTCTGAATCTATTGTTTTCTTTTGTTCTTTACCAACAATTACGATCTAAATAAACGCTTTTCTTTCACAGTTAAATGAAAATCACTCTAGTAATCAACACATTCATACATATCAACTGAACCGTATATGACTGATAATCAAGTATCATATAGAGAACACACATGGACTAAATTAGATACACGCGTACGAGACACAAAACGAAAATATACGCCAACACAACGGTCAAACGACTACGCATGCGTCGCAAAATTTTCACAGCGGTAAATTTGCTATTGCATGTATAAACATTAGAAATTTCGGACTAAAATATTTGAAGTCGATTTATAAGAAATGTCCTCAGTATTTATAAGCTTAGCTTAAAGTTCCGTGTACTTAACCTTTGTTATATTTTACCATGAGTCCTTTTGTATAGAAATTCTAAAGAAATGTTTGATTCATCATCGTTCAGTGTTATAAGAACTTGTTATGGTCATGTAACACAAACACGTATAACCAAAATATATGCTAGGAATAATTCGATAACAAGAGAAGAAATACCGACATCCTTTGCAAAGTTCAGAGTGTGCATGGTCGGTAGCTTTGGTTGCGACAACGATTTTTGAAATAGGTGTACACCTATTTCAATCAACGTTGTCCATCTGGAATGGTTGATCTGAAACCGATAGGAATTGTGGGAGCTCGTTAAACTGCAAATGCACTATTATAATCACGCTTGAATATTAATATTTACTTCTGAAATACTGTTATCTGTAATTAATTCAGCACCATTCAAGTGTGATTAAAACAATGTATTTGGTATTTAATGAGCTCCCACAATTCCTATCGGTCTCAGATCAACCATATCAGATGGACAACGTTAATTAAAATAGGTGTATACACATCATATATGGAGGACAGTTGCCTCAAAGATAGAATGTAAAAAATCAGTAAACTATATGTTTTTTCTTTTTTATTCACAGAATCATGATGATCATTGGCACTGTTTTATTTCTTGCTGTAATTATCTCAAACAACGGTAAGAAAATATCTTTAAAACTTAGGTTTTCAATTGAAAACAAAAATATATTAAACGGAAGTAAATTTCCGGACATTTTCCCGCTCTTTTTGCCTAACTTTGACGCGCGCGTGCCTGCTGAAAGAACTACATAAAATTACTAAACCAGAGAAAAAAGCCCATATTTCAACAACGAAGTTTTCACTAGTTTATGCACAAAAATATATTGTGAAAAAGCTTAATTATTTCTGAACGATAAACAAAGATAATTTATTTGAAAAGCGATGAAAAAATATTCATAGAATATAGAACAATTCAGCGACAAATTTTCGGAAAGAGAAAAAAATGCATGTTGCTTACCAAGCTTGAAATATGTTATATTCTTAGGTAAATAATATCAACACAGAATAAAATATGCTGGAAAACCCTGCAGACAAAGTTTAATTGGAAAAATTCCACATTGTTGCGACCTTTCGCTGCGTTAATTCATTTCAAAATATATTAATTACTGTAATTATACAGTATGTTTGTGTAATTATTCACAAATTTAAAGCTGTATGTAATGTTTACAACATGAGTCGACGTTTGTATATCCGATACAACACGGACGGACGCGAATGTTTTTAAGTACTTGTGAAATTCATAAGTCCTTTGTTATGTCAGTGAATACAATGATCTAATTGCTGTACGCCTTATTCTGTTATCGCGGTAACAAAGAAAAAGTACAAGCATTGAAATGTATGTTGATGACTGGAATGTACTTTAAGTCTTTCATTGTATAGAGTAGAACAATACTATCTAGTTTTTTCACGCTTTGTTCTGTTTTCACTGTAAGCTTAATTATGCAAATTTTGAGCTTCGAATGCTTGGAGTGCTCAATTCGCTTTTGACTTTTGTGCAAGATGGCTGAATGTAATGCTGGGAGCAGATTCCGGTTGCTGATGAGTGAGGAACAAGAGTACAGTTTAGTGAAAGGTACTGTTTCTAAAAACACCCAAAACAAACCTAAGTGGGCTGTTAAGATTTTTTAGGACTGGCAAATGAGCAGAGAAGATAAATTTCCGAAATCTTTCCATGCAAAGTAAAGAACAGGAACAATTTGTAAGCACTGTTTTAGCAACACCCTTGATTTCTGCATCTGATTCTTTGGTAGAAAACACAGAAAAATCGGCCGAGGAAATTTGTGATCCTATATTTGATAAAATATCAGATAAACTGCTAGCCACTATAGATTTCAGTCCTGAATTAAGTGCGCCTTACGTTTCAAATTTTGGATGAGTAATTCATTTTATATGTAACGTGAACCACAAATGTGAATTAAATCGGAGTTTACTTGATATAGTTTAATTTTTTAATGTTGGCTAGATACAAGCAGTAGTGATTGTATCTAATTTACATTTCAAATACAAGTCACTAGTGGTTGTATCTAATTTACATTTCAGATACAAGTCACTAGTGGTTGTATCTAATTTACATTTCAGATAAAAGTCACTAGTGGTTGTATCTAATTTGCATTTCAAATACAAGTCACTAGTGGTTGTATCTAATTTACATTTCAGATAAAAGTCACTAGTGGTTGTATCTAATTTACATTTCAGATACAAGTCACTAGTGGTTGTATCTAATTTGCATTTCAAATACAAGTCACTAGTGGTTGTATCTAATTTACATTTCAGATAAAAAAGTCACTAGTGGTTGTATCTAATTTACATTTCAGATACAAGTCACTAGTGGTTGTATCTAATTTACATTTCAGATACAAGTCACTAGTGGTTGTATCTAATTTACATTTCAAATACAAGTCACTAGTGGTTGTATCTAATTTACATGTTCATTGTTTTAACCCCTGTTTTCGCTAACGATTATTCAAACCCTCCAAATTCAAGTTCAAACATCTGGACGAAATCTGTATGAGATTATTTACAGATCTCGTCACGGCGGACGTGATTTCTTTAATAAAATTATCATTATTTATATGTGAATTTTAGATACCAATAACTCTAAATTAATAAAATATATTATCCATAGTGCATTTCAAGCTTGGTATGAAACATGTCACTAGCATCAAAACCTTCGCAATCCTTTTTTGAAATAGCTTCATGTAATATAAAATTAACTAAACAGCCATGATTGTTGGTGTTTGGAGGTCACGTGGTTGCTCTTGGGCTTTTTTATCAATGCACTATTTTCGCTTATACCAAACGATTCGCATTTTTTTCAGGTGTTGTTGGAGAGAATGACAAGACTCGATTTACACGGTATGTGTACGATTGATTTAGCTTTTTTTATTCATTCTACGTATCGCTAAGCTGCTAGACTACAAAAGTATTCCTACAACCATGGAAACGAGTTGAAGTTTAATTGAATGAAGATTTGGCAGAGAGAGAATGAGGAGAGGAGGAACGAAAGAGCGAGGAGTGAGGCGAGTGAGTCTCATACGTCACAACACTGCGGTCAAACAACTTCGCACCTCCGACCACCCCCGGCATGATGTAATATAAAGCAAAATCAAGGAGCAATGCTTAGAAATACATACTTTCTTTGATTGAAGATCCAGACGGAACGTGGCCAAAAACATTGATGTCTATACACTGGACCATTTCATTTCATTGGTCGAAAAGATCGAGAGACATAAACTGACTAAAAATAAACCAATGAAAACCATCGCCAACTATATTAGAAAGCTTGGTTATGATAATAGCAAATGGACAACATTGCTGGGAACACATTCAGGTGAGGAATTTATTTGATAAGACAGTTCCCTGCGCCATCTTGAAAGGTAGCCAGGCCTTTGTATCGAAGCGAGACAAACGATGAGCTTGCAATGATAGATACCTTTTAACCCCTTGCGGGATAATTATTTAAGTGTCTGTTTCATTGCAATCTCAACGTTCATCTCGCTTAGCGATCGATGCAAAGGCCCGGCTATACATTTCAAGATGGCGCAGGGAACTGTGAAGGGGACTATTCATTGGAAACTAACGAGTAAACTAGTATAGACTGCGTCGGTGTTTGATATAAACGACAGGTAACAAAATGAAATTTGTAACACTGTGAAAAATAGAAATAGAAACTAGCGATTAAACTAGTATAGGCTGCGCCGGTGTTTGATATAAACCATAGGTAATAGAATGAAATTTGTATCACCGTAAGAAATAGAAGTGGAAACTAGCGAGTAAATTAGTATAGGCTGCGTCGGTGTTTGATATAAACGATAGGTAATAGAATGACATTTGTAACACCGTAAACAATAGAAATAGAAACTAGCGAGTAAACTAGTATAGGCTGCATGCGTCGGTGTTTGATAAAAACGATAGGTAACAAAATGAAATTTGTAACACTGTAAAAAAATAGAAATAGAAACTAGCGAGTAAACTAGTATAGGCTGCGTCGGTGTTTAATATAAACGATAGGTAACAAAATGAAATTTGTAACATCGTAAGAAATAGAAATGGAAACTAGCGAGTAAATTAGTATAGGCTGCGTCGGTGTTTGATATAAACGAAAGGGTAATATAATGAAATTTGTAACACCGTAAAAAATAGAAATAGAAACTAGCGAGTAAACTAGTATAGGCTGCGTCGGTGTTTGATAAAAACGATAGGTAACAAAATGAAATTTGTAACACTGTAAAAAAATAGAAATAGAAACTAGCGAGTAAACTAGTATAGGCTGCGTCGGTGTTTAATATAAACGATAGGTAACAAAATGAAATTTGTAACATCGTAAGAAATAGAAATGGAAACTAGCGAGTAAATTAGTATAGGCTGCGTCGGTGTTTGATATAAACGAAAGGGTAATATAATGAAATTTGTAACACCGTAAAAAATAGAAATAGAAACTAGCGATTAAACTAGTATAGGCTGCGCCGGTGTTTGATATAAACCATAGGTAATAGAATGAAATTTGTATCACCGTAAGAAATAGAAGTGGAAACTAGCGAGTAAATTAGTATAGGCTGCGTCGGTGTTTGATATAAACGATAGGTAATAGAATGACATTTGTAACACCGTAAACAATAGAAATAGAAACTAGCGAGTAAACTAGTATAGGCTGCATGCGTCGGTGTTTGATAAAAACGATAGGTAACAAAATGAAATTTGTAACACTGTAAAAAAATAGAAATAGAAACTAGCGAGTAAACTAGTATAGGCTGCGTCGGTGTTTAATATAAACGATAGGTAACAAAATGAAATTTGTAACATCGTAAGAAATAGAAATGGAAACTAGCGAGTAAATTAGTATAGGCTGCGTCGGTGTTTGATATAAACGAAAGGGTAATATAATGAAATTTGTAACACCGTAAAAAATAGAAATAGAAACTAGCGAGTAAACTAGTATAGGCTGCGTCGGTGTTTGATAAAAACGATAGGTAACAAAATGAAATTTGTAACACTGTAAAAAAATAGAAATAGAAACTAGCGAGTAAACTAGTATAGGCTGCGTCGGTGTTTAATATAAACGATAGGTAACAAAATGAAATTTGTAACATCGTAAGAAATAGAAATGGAAACTAGCGAGTAAATTAGTATAGGCTGCGTCGGTGTTTGATATAAACGAAAGGGTAATATAATGAAATTTGTAACACCGTAAAAAATAGAAATAGAAACTAGCGAGTAAACTAGTATAGGCTGCGTCGGTGTTTAATATAAACGATAGGTAATAGAATGAAATTTGTAACACCGTAAAAAATAGAAATAGAAACTAGCGAGTAAACTAGTATAGGCTGCATGCGTCGGTGTTTGATATAAACCATAGGTAACAAAATGAAATTTGTAACACTGTAAAAAATAGAAATGGAAACTAGCGAGTAAATTAGTATAGGCTGCGTCGGTGTTTGATATATATAAACGATAGGTAATAGAATGAAATTTGTAACACCTTAAAAAATAGAAATAGAAACTAGCGAGTAAACTAGTATAGCCTGCGTCGGTGTTTGATATAAACGATAGGTAATAGAATGAAATTTGTAACACCGTAAGAAATAGAAATAGAAACTAGCGAGTAAACTAGTATAGGCTGCGTCGGTGTTTGATATAAACGAAAGGGTAATAGAATGAAATTTGTAACACCGTAAAAAATAGAAATAGAAACTAGCGAGTAAACTAGTATAGGCTGTGTCGGTGTTTGATATAAACGATAGGTAATAGAATGAAATTTGTAACACCGTAAAAACTAGAAATAGAAACTAGCGAGTAAACTAGTATAGGCTGCGTCGGTGTTTGATTTAAACGAAAGGGTTATAGAATGAAATTTGTAACACCGTAAAAACTAGAAATAGAAACTAGCGAGTAAACTAGTATAGGCTGCGTCGGTGTTTGATTTAAGGAGGCTCGAAATGGTTTCTGTATATATCTATATACCTACTTTATATTGCATTTTATGCAGCATTATTGTGAAGCTATACAGTTAACCGATATATCATTTTAAAGCTTATGGATCTAGGATATCATTGTTTTTTAAATTATTGCGTTTGACGTTGTCATGACAACAGCAGGCCGCTGCAAAAAGGACCTGAAATTCCTTTATTAAAGCTGATATCTCGAAATCCTTTAGGTGAAAGTTTTTTTAAACTTGTACATGTCTAGTTCCCTACCTGGTCTTGCAACTGAGGAAAAATAAAAAAAATCTGTAATGCGAAACCTTTAAAATATTTAAAAAATGATTTTTTTCTAGATATAAATGGCTTTTCATTACAGATTTTTCTTAAAATGGATCTACTAAATCTAAACCTTAATTGGAACAAATTGCCAAAAAATTAAAAAAATCTACCATTTCATTGTGTTGTTATTAATAAAAATACATTTTGTACGCGTCAGAGGGGTCTTGTAAAATTGGCGATATTGCGCGCGCGCTCAAAAAACCATTTCGAGCCTCCTTAAACGAAAGGGTAATAGAATGAAATTTGAAACACCGTAAAAAATAGAAATAGAAACTAGCGAGTAAACTAGTATAGGCTGCGTCGGTATTTGTTATAAACGATAGGTTATAATAGAATGAAATTTGGAACATCGTAAAAAATGTTCACTTTACTAAAAAAAAATTCTTATTATATAAGTTGTTTACAATATCTACGTTGAAACGTACAATTAACTCGATACCTATGCTCTGCCTTGTGATCGTATCTGTCCACACAAAACGACCACTAATCTTGTCAACATTAATACTAGAATCACTCTCCATTGGCTGCTTATGTTTTAACTGAAACACTTTCTCTTTAACAGATTCATTGCCGGATGGTATCCTTACAGCAGACGAAAAGAGAGTTATTACCAACATGGTTACTCATCGATTCGTTGGACAACAAGAACGAGGTGTAATCCACACACCATTTGGCGACGTGGCACTTGGTGGAGTCATGACAGGAATATGTGCCGGTCTAGATAGAAACAAAGACTTGGTTCTTCCACAGATATATCAGATTACATCAAAGCATGTTGATAACCTTTATATGGCGACTATCGCTGGGGATCTTGGTCTGACTAGTCTTGCGAATAAAGCGAATCCGTCGCTTCCTCTGTTTGGTCCTGCAGGGACTTGGTCACCGAATACTCAATGCCCGCAGACTTACAATGCTGATATGCCATCCCACTCTAAGGTATATATATACACCTAATTCAAAACAGTTTGACGGAACGAACGGCGGTTTGTTGATTTGCGATTGCACGACCGAAAGGGACTGTGGGTTATACGAATTTCTTCTTATTCCATTATATTTTAAATTACAATGTCCCTACAATTTTGCACACGATTGTATGTATAGACTAGAATGAATCATCACCATCGGCATCATCATTATTATCATCATCATCGATCATCATAACCATCATCTTCATCATCATCATCATAACAACTACCATGCCATGATCATCATCAATTGTTACTTTACCGTCGTCGCTATAATATTTACTAGTTGTAAGAGGGTCCTGAAGGGGGAGGGAGGGGGTGGGGGGTGTCCAAATCCCATATCCCAGTTTATCAGTTGGACCAAATCCCAGTCAAAAATCATATAATCCCATCATTTTTCGTAATCTTTCAATCCCATTTCCATTTTCTATTGTTTTTTTTATTGGTAAATCCCAGTTCCAGTGCATCCAATCTCCTTTTCCAAGTCAAAACTAAGACCAATCGGCAGCTCCCATTTTACCCCTTCAGGTCCCTCTTGTAAGAATATCTCCAACATCAAAATAATTTCCATAATTAACTTCTTAGGCCACAAATGCACAAATTCTTGGTAGCATCGATGGCTTTATATTAGGATACTTTCGTCCACATTGGAAAAGCGTGCGCCTGGGACAGCTCCTAAGAAGCTACTACGATGCTAAAAAAGTTCACAACATCCATCTCGCTGCGTGTCGGCGACTAAAAACTTTCAACAAGATAGCTATAGTAACAAACGTTGTAGAACAAGTTATGTTGGCTGGATATGCAGTAAAAGCAATATGGAATCAAGGCAATGATTTCTCTAAAGTACAAAACGGTGAAATACCTCAGCTGGCTTTGACCACGGTGCAGAAGTTCAATACTCATTTCAGTAAGTCCACACTAAAAGACCCATGGTCACTTACCGGCATGCTTTGCGTTGTTTATTTTGATTTGAACCTTAAACGATTTAGTAAGAGCGTAAACACCCACTCACATCTGAATGTCTTTGGGTCCACGAAAATCAGTGTTTTGCGTGGAGCATGCTGGTAAGTGGCCGTGGATCTTTAAAGCACGCAGTATTTAATTAGCTAACTAAATTAGCGCTAGAGTACTATATATAGTTTTGTTTCCTAATCCATTTTAGGAATCTTCCTTTTTTATATTTTTTTTATTAATAATTAACACATATACACACAAAATTTACAATTAAAGGATGTCACAATAAATGTGACACACGATATTGATAACTAATAACAGAAAAAAATACACAAACAATTTACAATTTAAGAGTGACGCAATAAATGCGACACACGAGAAGACAATGATTCATATTATTTACTTTTATTTAAAAAATATATAACTACATTTTATTATCCTTCTAATTTAAACTACACACACAAAAAAAAACATTTACATCAGAAAAAAAAAACGGAAAAAGAAAAGAGAAGAGAAGAGAAGAGAAGAGAAGAGAAGAGAAGAGAAGAGAAGAGAAGAGAAGAGATGAGAACCTGCTCGACGGTTATGACGTTTATAATAAATTCAAGGCAGCGCCAAAATAATCTTACTCCATTTCTTTTCATATTTCGATTGACTTTTATTTGATTGGGCTATTTTGTATTCAATGTTTTTATTGTAGTTTAAAATATTTTGAAAGACTTCGAGTGTGGGAATTTTTCTTTTTTTCCCTGAATTTATAAAGTATAATTTTATAGTATAAGATTATGTAGTTTGAAGGAATATTATCGACTCCTAGTACAATATTTTCATAGTTACATTCTGGCAGAATTATTCCGGTATTTAAGAAATACGTTTTCACTAACGAGTAAAACATCCTAGATTCGACACATTCTACGAATAAATGTCTCGTCGTTTCTTCGTGAAGAGTGCAGAAAGAACAAGAGGAATAGTCTAGTATTTTGAAACGGTACAGGTCTGGATTCAGAAATAAAATGTTATTTAGGATTTTATATTGGAAGAAACGCGAATATGTATCATATGACGTATCGTATATTCTTTTATAAATGACTTTCCAATTTAAAAGGTTATTTAGGCCCATGATTTTGTTGAAATAATCCTGTGATGTTGGTTTCTTAAAGGTTTTTTTCATAAAATATTGGTAAAGTTGTTTTGTAGTAATTTTTTCGAAAGTTATGTTTTTTTCATCGATAGACATATTTAACTTAATATGCAGAAACTTATCCATTTTTCCTTTTATTTTAGTCTTCCTATCAAATTATCATACATTCTCTTACCCAGACCCTTCTCAGCTTCACTGATCAAAGGCTCTGGTCGGACACAAACCGGAAGACCCAGAACCATTCTCGTACCCAGGCTAACTCGGTCGTTCATCTCTCCCGTCATTACCTCTGGTAACAACGGATTTGAGACCCTCTCAGCCCGATGCTGATTGGCCAGTAAAATCGCGCATGCGCGAGTTTCGACGTACATTGACCCTAGGGTTCTCGTTCGTGATTGGTGGAATTTCTACGATGCTCGGAGCTTTTTGAAATGTGTTTTCTGCGCATAAAGTAAAGTACACAAAGCTGACTCATTTTGTAACGGGCTCAGGAAGAATTCAAAATGGCGGGTAAACGGAGTAGATATGAAAACATCCAAAAAACGTTAGGAAATTGTGTTCTAACTCCACCTTGAACTGCTATAACTTATTTTATGCATATTTAGGACTATGAGGAATGTATGAAGGTATGTTTTGGTTTTCGTGAAGCGCATTTTAAGACGATTACAGGCATTGTTTGTTATCGATAAATTGAGTACCAGAATTGAATAATTTGCTGTATTAAAGCTTTCTTCTCGAATTCTGTACTTCTTTCCTGCTGTTGAGGCAAGTAAAACTTTACTGACGTTGAAATTTTAATGAAGTGTATCTGATCTGTTGTTTGAAGCAAGGAATCTCAACATATGTTTGAAACTGTAAATCATTCCCACATTTATATCATGAATATATATGATTGTAAAACATTCATATAACCTTATTAGTAATAAAAATGATTTCAATGCATTCTGTAGTGGATATTGTGAACTTTTACACTGTAATTTTGACTCTATTATAAAGCTATTATATTTGCCTTGGCTTTTCAAAATAATCTAATTATTATTAAATGTGAGGTGTTTATAATTTCACAGGCTATAATGTACATGATGAACAAGGGGTCAATTAGTATTTTTGTATTGGTGTGTTAGATTTTGAAATGAATAATTTAGCCAATTTACTGATATAAAATTACAATTCCAAATGCTATTATTGCAATCAGTGAACTGTCACTTCATATTTATAGTAGATACATGTAGTACTTATTTATATATTTTGTCATTGATATATTGATTTGTATTATTCTTGATATAAAACATAACTATGCAGAAACACTATTTGTAGATATGCCAACATGTTGTGATAATAATAACAATGGCAATCAGATAACTACACTTACAATAGTTGAAGTGGTCTTATTTCAGTTATAATATCATTGTAAATGTGTATACTAGTAGTTTCCTTTTTTGGTACAAATCTTTATATATAAGTTTATATACTTTTTGTTCTATACTCAATAGAGTGCAAACAGTATAGTCATGAAATACAAATTACTAAATACTAATAAATACTGCCAGAAGTTCCATAAAATATTCAAATATCTCACAGACATACTATATGCACTTAACTTTATATTTCACAGTCAAAATATCTTTTTAGGTAAGCATATCACATCAGAATATACATGAAATGGAGCTCTGCAGTATTCAAATAAAAAATAGGATGAAAGGAACGCAGTAAAAGTCTATTCAACGTCTCATTTCCATTCCTCATTTCATGTGTATTTAACTAAACTATTATCACAAACCCACAGCATCTTTCTAATTAGCAGTACTGTTGATATATTTGCTGTATTGAATAAAATTATTGCACTCTAGTGATGATATCAATAAGGGTAAAATATTACATCATGTTCCATGACATCTTGTTTTAACAGTACAGTTACACTGTTGGGTTTTATTAAATCTGAACTGAATATTTGAGTTCTTAATTGCACTGGCTTCATGCAGCCACAATAGAATGTGAAGTAATAGTTTGTATAATTTTAGTAGTACCAAACCAATAAGGAATGTGCATTTCAAAAAACAATAACAATACCACAGGTGTTTTCCCTCTTCTTTTTACCTACTGATCAAGGTCTAAGTCTGAGAATTTCAAACTTGACATTTAATTATAATCATAATAACAATAAAGCACTTTATTTTAATAGGATAACTAGAATTACAGATGTTATTTTCATCTAGTCCCTAAATGATAATAATTAAATAGCATACATACATACATAACTATGCTGGTGCTTGGATAGGCAAAACTGATTAGATGGCAGATAATGAGATTGTTCAATTGCTTGAAATAACAATAAATATTTAGATTATATCATTGTTTTGCAAAAATAACAATTTTAATCCAATTTTAATTAAAAGGACATAACTAGGTACTACTAGCTGACAACAGGTTACAGTCGGGTATTCACACAAACACATAGTATTATATATGAGAGGAACATAAAGAAGATTGCAAATTTCTTTTATACTACTATCACAATCAACTGTCACAGTACAAACCTCATTAACTCTTTACTTGACAATTGAACCCTATTTTATAGACCATAAACTTTTTATTTCAACTACATTTATATAGTGTACAAACATTATACCCATGAAACAAGTAGTATTAATTAGTACTAAATAGTGCTAATTAAACAATAGAAAACAATAGAATTAGCATAAAATATCACTATTTAGTACTATTTATTTTTCACGCTTTTGATGTTTGTACTCTGTTGTGACAAATAAATAAATAAAAAACAAAATTTAAGTTATTGACAAATGGTCTGCATTGCAATAATTATCATGAATATTTCGATAAAATATGATTTTTATGATGCAGAAATGATATTTTGAACAGTTTTTATGTCCCTAAAATAGACTTAAATCATCTAAAACAGGTCAATATGAGAAAAGTGAGATGACAAATGAATTGCAGAATTGATTTTTGATATCTAACCAGAATAAAATTTACTTGATATACAACTGAAATAAGACCACTTCAACTATTGTAAGTGTAGTTATCTGATTGCCATTGTTATTATTATCACAACATGTTTGCATATCTACAAATAGTGTTTCTGCATAGTTATGTTTTATATCAAGAATAATACAAATCAATATATCAATGACAAAATATATAAATAAGTACTACATGTATCTACTATTAAAAAAGTCATGAATAATTAATGAGACATTTTCAAAAGAAATCATGACCATGACGAGTGTTGTAAATCTGATACAACACTAGTGTTGTATATCCTGATTTGCATAAGTTTTAACTGGTAATTTTACAGCAAAATTTATTTATATCTTGAAAATTTTGGTATGAAAGAGCTAACCTAGACATTTTTTAAGTAGTTTACAACATTCGCGTCCGTGTTGTATCGGCGATACAACACGGCCGCTCATGTTGTAAACACTACTAAATATGAAGTGACAGTTCACTGGTTGCAACAATAGCATTTGGAATTGTAATTTTATATCAGTAAATTGGCTAAATTATTCATTTCAAAATCTAACACACCAATACAAAAATACTAATTGACCCCTTGTTCATCATGTACATTATAGCCTGTGAAATTATAAACACCTCACATTTAATAATAATTAGATTATTTTGAAAAGCCAAGGCAAATATAATAGCTTTATAATAGAGTCAAAAAGTTGAAATCATTTTTATTACTGATAAGGCTATATGAATGTTTTACAATCATATATTCATGATATAAATGTGTGAATGATTTACAATAAGTTATAAACCTTAGTTTCAATCATATGTTGAGATTCCTTGCTTCAAACAACAGATCAGATACACTTCATTAAAATTTCAACGTCAGTAAATTAAGTTTTGCTTGCCTCAACAGCAGGAAAGAAGTACAGGAAGAAAGTACAGAAGAGAAGAAAGCTTTAATACAGCAATTCAATTCTGGTACTGAATTTATCGATAACAAACAATGCCTGTAATCGTCTCAAAATGCGCTTCACGAAAACCAAAACATACCTTCATACATTCCTCATAGTCCTAAATATGCATAAAATAAGTTATAGCAGTTCAAGGTGGAGTTAGAACACAATTTCCTAACGTTTTTTGGATGTTTTCATATCTACTCCGTTTACCCGCCATTTTGAATTCTTCCTGAGCCCGTTACAAAATGAGTCAGCTTTGTGTACTTTACTTTATGCGCAGAAAACACATTTCAAAAAGCTCCGAGCATCTTAGAAATTCCACCAATCACGAACGAGAACCCTAGGGTCAATGTACGTCGAAACTCGCGCATGCGCGATTTTACTGGCCAATCAGCATCGGGCTGAGAGGGTCTCAAATCCGTTGTTACCAGAGGTAATGACGGGAGAGATGAACGACCGAGTTAGCCTGGGTACGAGAATGACCAAGAACCTGGGTCGTCAGATATGCGCATGCTCAATATTTTCTAACTTCCGGTAAAAAAATGGCGAATTTCAAGTTAATTGTCGCTGATGCGTTAACCCAAACTAAACGTAAAATTCGATCCTAAAGAAAAACAAATTGTGGTTATGGTTATAGTTATGTCAAGTGCTCGAAGAAAGTAAATAAATTGGAGAGTTTGTTATCTCCTAATAGTCTTTCTGTTCTCAGACATTCCCACGGACTCAACGGTTATCAGTTGTCTGCTGCTAATTACTCGCCAGCCAGTATTTCACAACTAGCCGTTGAAATGTCTCAGCTCTCTGCAGAACTCTTTTAAAACTAGACTGAGATTAACGACCATTTACCAACTGATGGATAGCAAACATTTCTAGTAGACAGTTGTCTCTAGCAACATAAAAAAAATCGTTGCGTGGAAGGTGTGTATAATTATCGCTGATTGCGCATGTAATTATTTCAACCAATCATATTGACGCTGGATTTAAGGCCAACTAGAGCCTTTGATCAGTGAAGCTGAGAAGGGTCTGGGTTAGAGAATGATTATGATAGAGAGGCGTAGTGGTCTAGTGGTCAGGGGACCGAATTCCAGGCCTAATGATCTGGGTTTGATTCCCGGCCCGGGCGGTTACGTTGTGTCCTTGGGCAAGACACTTTACTCTCTATGTGCCTCGTCTTCTCGGATAAGGACGTAAAGCCGAAGCTCGCGTCTGCTTTCACTCTAACTTCCTATATAAGGTGGACGTAAAAGATCCAGCTGTGCTCTTCGAAAAGAGCAGGGGATTGTCTCCCAGCACAGCAGTCAGGTCTTGTAAACCAGAGCATATAAGCCTCGAAGAGAGGGACTGCTCTTACTATGGTAAATAAATCAATAATTATATCACACTAGTACTTACAAAGCGATGATTTTGCTTTCAAAGAAAATGCATTTCCATTTGATAATAAATCAATTATGATATGTTTGATTTCATTCACAGAACAACTACAAAGTAGATACAGTTGTCCTAAAGGAAAAGATGAAGGTAAGAAGCAATCCCCTTCACATGCAGTTCCCGGCGCCATCTTGAAAGGTAACCGGGCCTTTGCATCGAAGCGAGCGAACGTTAAGCTTGCAATGATATAGACTGCGAACAGTCCCTTCTTTTCCCTCCAGATTCCGAGGAAAACGAAAGAATAATGAGCATTTAACAGAAAACAC
Source organism: Metridium senile (assembly GCA_949775045.1). Classification (NCBI taxonomy): domain Eukaryota; kingdom Metazoa; phylum Cnidaria; class Anthozoa; order Actiniaria; family Metridiidae; genus Metridium; species Metridium senile. The sequence goes on from OX459106.1 coordinate 1,432,487, forward strand.
GGACGAGCGGGGATTGGGGGCGAAAAGGGTGAGGAGCGATGGGAGAGGAAAAGTAGGGACTGCAGACAACACTGTAAAGGTTGAATTCACCGTTTGCTACACAACGGAAAATTCCCATTGGTCAGAATTAACGATCACTCATCGTCCTGTCAATCACAACTATCAAAGGACAAACACTTCGGTTGGCTAATCGGGACTGGTCACAGTATCAAAACATAGCCGAAGGTCCATTGAAGTTTTAATAATAGTTTAGTAAATTTTCTAAACGTGAGATATTTGAAGACGGAGCAGAGAACTACGGTTGAAAGTGTCCTGAATAGTCTTCTGTTCGGTAGAATAGCCAAGACTTTTAAATATGAATATAAGAGGGAGATTGCCTACACCAGATCTTCCTAGAACGTTAAATATATTCTCTGTTGAAATCGTTGTACTCTTGGCAAAATCACCGTAGAAGTTCTTAAATGATCAACTGCAAACCCTACAGAATTCGTTTACAGTTGAAAGATTGGCCTTCCGACCTCTCTTGTTAGGGTCTTTTTTCTTAGGCATCTCCATGCATCATTCTTATTCGCGAAGTTTACTAGAAGTTTATGAATGTAGAGAGTTGACCTTGCCAGTGACCCAGAAAGCATTCTTTAATTTATATACTTTTTTTATTGATTTCTAATTGGATAGTTTTAATTGGATCTGATTTCATGAAGTCGATAATGACGAGCCGATGATAGTTTAATTTTGACAAGCTGCGAAAAACGGGCGGTAATTCAACCTTAACAGTGTTGTCTGCAGTCCCTACTTTTCCTCTCCCCTCCCCAACTCGCCCCAATCCCCGCTCGCTCGTTTTATTAAAGTTAAAATTTTCTGAATCCGGAGGGAAAAGTAGGGACTGCTCGCAGTCTAGCAATGATAGAGATACGTGAATAATTGTCCCCAAGGTAATAAAGCGTCTCTATCATTGCAAGCTCAATGTTCCTCTCGCTTCAATGCAAAGGCCAGACTAGCTTTCAAGATGGAGAAGGGAAGTGTAAAGGGGGCTATCAGTGCAGTGTGTGGCTCCCGTGTGCATATGTGTGACAGAGAGACAATAATGCGAGTTTCAGCTATACGAAACGTCTTGAGTCCCTGAAATAAACGGTTTTCAGACCAATAACTCCCTCCCCCTCCCTATAGGTTTTACGCAATTCATTATATTGATTATATTATTGTTATTTTTCAAAAATAAATTAATCTGCCTCAAACCCCGAAAGAATCTAAATTTAACCATATTATCTAATAGTTTGAAATCATGTCTCATTGTCTATTGCTTATAAATCTAATTATATTAAAGGCTGCTTACTGCCCGCCAACTTGGTGTTTGTCCTTGACGAGTCTGGGAGTATTACAAGGCCTAACTACGAGATAGAGAAAGACTTTGTAAAGTGAGTGACATTCAAATATACTTAATCATATATACACCAAATAATCCTCTTCACAATTGTCCTATTTCACTATGACGTCACATCAAAATATTATATTGTCTTAACGCTAAGGATCATGGTCGCCAGTGGGGGACAGATTCATAACAACAATACGAGAATACACAATAAAATTGCATTTACAAGACTGAGAGTAAAGAAATGATAACAAAATGCCATAAATATGAAAGTATAAACATAGACACATAACACACATAAAAACTAGATAATATGGAGCTCAATTTTCAAAGAGAAGGAAGATTTAGTTGAAATTGTCATTGTTTTCGGCGATTCTATCCCCCCACTGTAAACACATTGTGACGTCATAATGAAATAGGGCAATTCTCTGCGTCATCTTGAAATGGGCCTGGTCCTTAAGCTTGTATCGAAGCGATACGAACGTTGAGTTTGCAATGGTAGAAACACGTGAATAATTGTCCTGTAAGGTGTTAAAAGGTCTCTATCATTGCAAGCACAACGTTCGTCTGGCTTTGATGCAAAGGCTACATTTCAAGATGGCACAGGGAAACAAAACTGAACAAACTAAAATAAAAAACAGGGCATTTATCTGACGTTTTCAACCCTTTTTTTTCCTCATTTTATTTGTAGAAAAATTATTGAGCCGTTCGATATCTCTTCGTATCAAACTCGGGTTGCTGTCGTGGAGTATTCGGATTTTGCTACTGAAACAATTAAGCTGGGCGAATATAATTCAAAATCAACACTGAGGTGTGCTGTGGACCGCATAGCTTATGGAGGTAACTGTAACACATTAATTTGTTTGTTTGTTTGTCTGCCTGTTTTTTTGTTTGCTTGCTTACTTGTTTGCTTGCTTGCATGTTTGCTTGTTTGCTTGTTTGCTTGTTTGCTTGTTTGCTTGTTTGCTTGTTTGTTTGTTTGTTTGTTTGCTTGCTTAATTGTTTGTTTGCTTGTTAACTTGCTTGTTTTCTTGTTTGCTTGCTTACTTGTATGCTTGCTTGCTTGCTTGTTTTCTTGTTTTCTTGTTTGCTTATTTGCTTGTTTGCTTGTTTGTGAGCTTGTTTGTTTGCTTGTTTGTTTTCTTGTTTTCTTGTTTGCTTGTTTCCTTGCTTGCTTGTTTGTTTGTTTGCTTGTTTGCTTGTTTCCTTATTTGGTTGTTTGCTTGCTTGCTTGTTTGTTTGTTTGTTTGCTTGTTTTCTTGTTTGCTTGCTTACTTGTATGCTTGCTTGCTTGCTTGTTTGCTTGTTTGCTTGTTTGCTTGTTTGCTTGTTTGCTTGTTTGCTTGTTTGCTTGTTTGCTTGTTTGCTTGTTTGCTTGTCTGCTTATTTGCTTGTTTGCTTGTTTGCTTGTTTGCTTGTTCGCTTGTTTGCTTGTTTGCTTGTTTGCTGTTTCCTTGTTTGTTTGTTTGCTTGTTTGCTTGTTTATATATATATATATATATATATATTAAACAAGCAAACAGTTATTTTTTTTTTTTACCTTTTAAAGGTGGATATACAGCAACATCTAAGGCTTTACGTATCGGTTATAATATTCTCAAAAACACACAATCCAAAGCAAGCTCTGGTGATCTTCAAATAATGATATTACTGACAGACGGCAAATCAAACGGTGGTATAGCAGTTTTAAAGCCGATTGTTGAAAGCATTAAGAAGGACATGCCAGGTTTGTTATAGACTAATGGTCACTTAATAATAATGATAATTTATTTCTTAAAACGCATTTACAAAAATCTCAATGTCTTGTTTTTTAATTTTCCGCTTTGAAAAAAAAATACGAAAAATGGACTGTTGTCATAGAAACGGTCCAATAGGCCTTTGGATGGACCGCGCGTCTACCAATCAGAATTCGAGAAATGTTTAAGCCATATAATAAAATTAATATATATATATGCCTTATTTTACGTAACGTGTTCTCTTTTTTACTCAAGAAATATAACGATGGTAGCTGTCGGCGTTGGTAATTTCGCAATGGCGGAACTAGAGCTGATCGCTACGGATCCTAAATACGTACTAACAACTACTGATTTCAGTAAACTTATTTCGCTGGTCAAACAACTGCGTGAAAAGACATGTAAAAGTAAGACCTTAATTGTCCTTGTCCTTGACATGAGCGATAGGATACATGAAGTTTGTGAATGAAGACATAATTTGCTTTAAAACTAATATAGAACATATAAAAAGTATGAATAAATGAACTACTTACCTGTAGCTGGACTCTATTTCTTCTACGTCCCTCGAGTTGTATTTTAAATATGGCGCGGCTTCAATAAATTTAATTTTATACAGGTCTAGTCTCTCACGGACTTTAAGCTTATTACGTCATACCTTCGCCCTATAAACCTATATTTACACTGGGTAGGAACCTCCATCAAGGTTGCTATGATACATCCAATCACATAGCTTTTATAACAAAAGGCTGTTGTATAGGCTTTCGTACCATGTTTTTGACAAGAATTTTGACTCTCTAATCCCCGAATGGGCATAATGTAATGGCAAAATAATATCTTGGGGGGAGGGCCTGCATATTAATATTCCGAGGTCATTGAAAACTTGTGCCTTACCCTACCCTAGAATGTACCTTACTCAGAACAGATTGTGTGCTTTACCCCAACCTAGAACATTGCATGGCACATTGCCTTATATGGAAGATTGCATGGCAAAGTTCTTACAGCATAGCACGAAAGCCGAGTTAAGACTTCCTAACTAGTGAAGATATAGCTTCGAGAGGCGAATGTATAACGTAATAAGCTTAAAGTCCGTGAGAGACTAGGCCTGTATAAAATTAAATTTATTGAAGCCGCGCCATATTTAAAATACAACTCGAGGGACGTAGAAGGAATAGAGTCAAGCTACAGGTAAGTAGTTCATTTATTCATACTTTTTATATGTTCTATATTAGTTTTAAAGCAAATTATGTCTCCGTTCACGAACTCCATGTATCCTATCGCTCATGGTGCTTGTCCTTGTCCTTGTCCTTGTCCTGGTGCTTGTCCTTGTCCTTGTCCTTGTCCTTGTCCTTGTCCTTGTCCTTGTCCTTGTCCTTGTCCTTGTCCTTGTCCTTGTCCTTGTCCTTGTCCTTGTCCTTGTCCTTGTCCTTGTCCTTGTCCTTGTCCTTGTCCTTGTCCTTGTCCTTGTCCTTGTCCTTGTCCTTGTCCTTGTCCTTGTCCTTGTCCTTGTCCTTGTCCTTGTCCTTGTCCTTGTCCTTGTCCTTGTCCTTGTCCTTGTCCTTGTCCTTGTCCTTGTCCTTGTCCTTGTCCTTGTCCTTGTCCTTGTCCTTGTCCTTGTCCTTGTCCTTGTCCTTGTCCTTGTCCTTGTCCTTGTCCTTGTCCTTGTCCTTGTCCTTGTCCTTGTCCTTGTCCTTGTCCTTGTCCTTGTCCTTGTCCTTGTCCTTGTCCTTGTCCTTGTCCTTGTCCTTGTCCTTGTCCTTGTCCTTGTCCTTGTCCTTGTCCTTGTCCTTGTCCTTGTCCTTGTCCTTGTCCTTGTCCTTGTCCTTGTCCTTGTCCTTGTCCTTGTCCTTGTCCTTGTCCTTGTCCTTGTCCTTGTCCTTGTCCTTGTCCTTGTCCTTGTCCTTGTCCTTGTCCTTGTCCTTGTCCTTGTCCTTGTCCTTGTCCTTGTCCTTGTCCTTGTCCTTGTCCTTGTCCTTGTCCTTGTCCTTGTCCTTGTCCTTGTCCTTGTCCTTGTCCTTGTCCTTGTCCTTGTCCTTGTCCTTGTCCTTGTCCTTGTCCTTGTCCTTGTCCTTGTCCTTGTCCTTGTCCTTGTCCTTGTCCTTGTCCTTGTCCTTGTCCTTGTCCTTGTCCTTGTCCTTGTCCTTGTCCTTGTCCTTGTCCTTGTCCTTGTCCTTGTCCTTGTCCTTGTCCTTGTCCTTGTCCTTGTCCTTGTCCTTGTCCTTGTCCTTGTCCTTGTCCTTGTCCTTGTCCTTGTCCTTGTCCTTGTCCTTGTCCTTGTCCTTGTCCTTGTCCTTGTCCTTGTCCTTGTCCTTGTCCTTGTCCTTGTCCTTGTCCTTGTCCTTGTCCTTGTCCTTGTCCTTGTCCTTGTCCTTGTCCTTGTCCTTGTCCTTGTCCTTGTCCTTGTCCTTGTCCTTGTCCTTGTCCTTGTCCTTGTCCTTGTCCTTGTCCTTGTCCTTGTCCTTGTCCTTGTCCTTGTCCTTGTCCTTGTCCTTGTCCTTGTCCTTGTCCTTGTCCTTGTCCTTGTCCTTGTCCTTGTCCTTGTCCTTGTCCTTGTCCTTGTCCTTGTCCTTGTCCTTGTCCTTGTCCTTGTCCTTGTCCTTGTCCTTGTCCTTGTCCTTGTCCTTGTCCTTGTCCTTGTCCTTGTCCTTGTCCTTGTCCTTGTCCTTGTCCTTGTCCTTGTCCTTGTCCTTGTCCTTGATATATGTGTTTGATATATGTGTTCTTTTTGTAGCATCCAAAAAAATGGGCAACTTGCAAGCTAAAAATCCCTCCGATGAACCATCAAACGATGATGATGACAAAGCCAATAGTGATGCCAAAGTTACCGGCTATATCACTCAAGGAAAGGCCCGCTACTTTACTTTACCGCCCGAAACTCTCTTCAAGACAGAGAACATTTCGTTAGAGGTAGGCATGCGCTAGGCCGCCATTGCTAACATTTTGTAATTATGCATGGTTGCAAAATAATCTTAATCTTATCTGTGGTAATATTGTAGATAAAGCCGTCTTTTGGTTCTGTGACAGTGTATGGTTCTCGATCCAACGACTCTCCTGGTCCTGAAAACCATGACTTCAAGTTTTTTGGTAAAGTCCATTGATTGGTAAAGGAGGGGTGACAAATGATAAAATCTTAAACCCGCCGAGTCCTTACATTAAAAGTCCGAGACCAAGACATTATATGTTTTTAGAAAATTTATAGAAGGCGGAAAATAGAGGGGGAAATACGAGACGAAAAATTACGTACAAAAGCGAGATTTCGAGACTCTTTGCAAAGATTCCCGAGTCGAAAGTTGCCGAGACCCATACTTTGCAAGGTGTTATTTGTCACCCCTTACAGGCCCAGAGCACAATATAGGTAAAACAAAATGTCATTAAAAAATTGATTATCATACATTTAGAGGGAAAAATCCCGGATATGGGACATTGAATTTGCAATTCTCTTATGACCACTGTCAATATCATAATCACGTAAGTCTTTTTTTCGAGTTTCATGCCAAGATTCCTCACTTTATTTTACGGTTACCCGATTTTTTCCACTTTATTTTATATTTATCAGTTTTCAGTTTTAAGAAAATATACGTATACCCTTTGAGCAAGCATAATATTTTTGACATTGAAATATACTTATCATTTGTATATTATTGCAGTTGATGCTATTTTAAGGCAGAGGAGAAGTACAGACAATAAAAATGGTAAATAAAATTTGCTTGAGTGAGAAATGGTAGGTAGGAGTGTTTTCATTGGCGCTGACTGAATATACCAGTTTTGAGTTATCCAGTGATCAAGCACTAGTGTCACGAGCTCCCTAACACAACAACAACAACAACAACGAGAACTACAACAACAACAACAGCAACAAGAACTATAACAACAACAACAGCAACTACAATTAACAACAACAACAGCAGCAGCAACAGCAACATCAAACACCGACGCAGCCTATACTTATTCACTCGCTAGTTTCTATTTCTATTTTTTACGGTGTTACAAATTCCATTCTATTATAACCTATCGTTTATATCAAACACCGACGCAGTCTTTCCATCAATAACAAAAGAGTTAAGAACTTATGGCGAGTTTAATTTATCAAATTATTCGTTCATCACACACAAGTCGAAGTACTGGACTGCCATGTTACTGTTACTAGCGCTAGTTAATAGGCGATGGGTAGATTGGATAATGGTTGGTCCGGCCTAGATTCCTCTGAGGATCAATTCAAGCTGTGATCGATCGGCTTAGCGCAGTGGTTGCGAATAGACCATTTCACAGTTCAACTACAGCCTCGATAGCGTGTTATATATTGTTTACATTGCCGGCACGATTGAAAACGTAAACTCTGCTCGCATGCGCAGGGATTAAAAAGGTTAGCGCAGGAACTACTTTTAATCCTAAGAGAAGCCAAGATCACCCCTACTACTTGGACAAATTCAAAGGGAGTGTTCAGTTTCTTAAGGTATCAGGAGGGGTTAGGGACCTCGATTTACTCACGCAAACTCAAATTATGCGCAAGCTTTGTAAAATATTCCAGTAAAAGTATATATTTTTTGAAAGCTGAATAAATATAGATGTTGAAAATTAATTCAAAATTTTCATTTTTTCACGCCAAAAAGATATTCCGGCTTAAGCGTGTTTTGGCCTGACTTCGTTTGAAAAGCCCAAAATCTGTCAGGATTTTCGTCTCAGTAAAAATATAAATCACGATAGCAGACTCCTAACTTGTCATAAGTTATACCTTAAGACAAATCGTGCATGCATACGAGGTAAAAAATATTGCGACGTTTCGAGTACAGGCAGCTAGACCTCATCAGTTTAAGAAACAGGAAAACGGAACGAAAAAATATTTATATTATGGACACATTACTATTACTAGTGATATCCTTTTTTCGGTTTAGGGAAAAAAATGGAATTCTACAACATCTGCAAAGGTATGATATTTATAATACTCATTGTTATTATCACTGATGCATCATCATGAATATTATAATCATCATCATTGTTATCAGTGTCATTATTAATCAGTTATCATCATTATTATTTATATTATGATCGTTATTATCATCACCAAAACCATCATCATTTTCATAATTATCATTATTGTAATTGTAATTTTGAACACCATCATTATCATCATCATTGTTTTCATTATCATGAACATCATAATCTCCATCATTAACATCATTATTATCATTATCACCATCATAATTATCATCATTAATATCACCATTATCACTATCACCATCATCATCATTAACACCATCATCATTATTATTATCATCATTATCACCATCATCATTATCATCATCATCATTATCACCATCATCATTATCACCATCATCATTATTATTATCATCATTATCACCAACATCATTATCACCATCAATATTATCACCATCATCATTATCACCATCATCATTATCACCATCATCATAATCACCATCATCATTATCACCATCATCATAATCACCATCATCATTATCACCATCATCATTATATATTATTATTATTATTATTATTATTATTATTATTATTATCATCATCATTTATTCTATTTTGTAATCTTTCCTTAGGTTATAATGCAACGAATTGCCCTCCTTTGTTTCTCTCTGTATATGGAGAAAACTCGACAAACTCATGCTCTGGTAAGCTTTTCCATCAAAGAGAAGTAATCCCAACCCCAAATGATCAAACAAATTAAATGCAAACTTTATAAAGTTAGGAAACGAATTGGGAGTCGTAAAAATCTACCAATTTTTTTTTCTGTATTTCATTTCTTCCATTTTCTCCATTTTCTTTTTTCTTCTGTATTTCTTTTCTTTACACGTGAAACTATTTTTCTCTTTTATTGTCACCACTTTAGTAAATGTTATTTTCCTGTTTTATATGTAAAAACTGTCGGGCACAATTCCGTTTTGAGAAGACTGTGTAATTTTGACTGATGCGTGACGTCAACATCGAGTTTTCAATATTTTGATTGACGACAGTATAAAAAGGGGAAAATTTTAATCTTCGAGAATTTTGAAGAACTATACAGCCCGTTTACATTAGCTAGCAATCTTGTCACGCTACATGATCGGCGATTATATTTTTAATAGCGATTATATCGTCCGCTTTGCTGCAACTTTGAGCATGCTTGAAATAGTGTGCTCTTCTGTCGCCTAAAGTTCGAGCATGTTCAAAGTTGCAGCGACAAAAAAGAAAAATCTAGCCACTAGACATATGTACATATATACTGTAACTCACGGTATTGAATAAAGTTGAATTAGATTGAATTTATAAAGCTGCGATAAAATTGCCATTGAAATCCCCGCTCTTGTTGCGCAACAAAATTGCTAGTTATCGGGCCATTAATTAACATTGCCGACTTGATGTTTTTTTGCTTCCAATTCTAGATCTCGACTGTTCTGTTCCTGATCAAATAAAGTTCGAAATAAAAGCAGGTATGGCCTAATATAGAACATTTGAGATATTACGCGCGCTCTGATTGGCTGACTACTGGGTTTATATCGGAGGACAAAAAACACGCTCGTCGAAAAAGTTCAAAAACAATTTATAAAAGCAATATAAAACGTCCGTTTGTGTCTATATGTTGTGAGATAAACACTTTGGGAGCAATAGAACACTCAAAAAGTCAAAGAAATTGTCTTCGGAAGAAGTTTAATAAATATATAAAAAAAATTAAACAATCGCTACGCCTTGTTTTTTACGATTTCTCTCTTGCTCTACGCTCCTACTAGTGTGTTTATATCACAGGATCGACACGCACGCCGTAGTATAGGTAAGGCATATATATAGTATAGGTGTAGATTTAGTTGTTAATTGTCAAAATAACTATTTGAAATCACGAATTCTGATCGGTTGAGGCGCGTTCTTTATGAATGCAAACATCACGCGCGTTTGCATGTTGATCAATTTTGAATATTAAAATTCATGCACGAAATCAATGAAAATCTGAGTTTCCATTGGCTCAAATCGATCACGTGGATTGTTGTTATTCTTCGACAACGCACGCTCAGCGAACTCAATTTTAATCTTAAAAGAGTTAGAGACTTTTTGTTCGTTCTTTATTGGCAAATATAGTCACTTGCTGACTGTTTAATGTACTCGAAATATCTTCATACTTCATACAATTTCTCGTTCATCGAACGTACAGTCAGCGCGTGCCTGTAATTGCCGATAAAGAACAAACGAAAAGAAATAGGAAACTTGCTTACTTTGCTGTATGCAGCTTCGCTTTGTGCTTCTGTTAGCACTTCTCTCGTGTTTTGACAACCGCACGTGCTTTATAACTACATTCGTGTGCAAAATTGTTGGGACGTTGTCACTTTTTTATGAGCGTTTTCGATTTCGTTTAAAAAGATATACAAAATCTATCAATTTGATTTGCAAACCCCCTTCCCCCCTAAGCAATGTTGATTGGTCTTTCAAATGACAACCGTTTCACATTCCCACAATTCAAGATTGAAACGGGGGAAAGGGGGAAACGGAAAGATGATGTTGAAATATTTTTCATGTTAAAACCCGATAATGTCCCAAGGTATTTTGAACATGATTGCAGCTGGTTGTTTCGTTTTCAAATTTTATCACGCCATTTCTATAATTGTTTTGTTACAGCTCAAATTGTACAAAAACAAGAACAGACCTGCTTCTTTAATGTTCCTGCTGAAAAGCTTTACAATGCATTCGAGGTTTCAATTAAGGTTGCTATAAAACTAAACATTTTATTCATTCATTCATTCATTCATTCATCCATTCATTCATCCATTCATTCATTCATTCATTCATTCATTTATCAATTTATTCATTCATTCATTCATTCATTTATCAATTTATTCATTCATTCATTCATCCAATCAATCTTCCATCCATCAATCCAATTATTCTTCCTTCCTTTCTTTCTTCCTAATTCATCCATTCATTCAATTATTTATACAATTATTTATACATTTATTCATTTTCTCATACATGTATTTTTTCATTTATTTATTTAATCACAACCAAACTTCATTATAAATATTATTTTCTGCTTGCAGATTCTCCCAGTGAACGACACAGTCACTCTATTTACATCTCGTACCCATCAGAAACCAGATAAAAACAATCACGAGAAAACACTAACAGCAACAGGTAAATAAAGGCACAGGCACAGGCACAGGCACAGGCACAGGCACAGGCACAGGCACAGGCACAGGCACAGGCACAGGCACAGGCACAGGCACAGGCACAGGCACAGGCACAGGCACAGGCACAGGCACAGGCACAGGCACAGGCACAGGCACAGGCGACGCTTATTCGAGTAAATATATACCATAATCATTTTATTTTGCAGAAGTTGGAAAGGCCGAAGTTTTAACCATAGTTGATCCCTGCAAAGGTAAATGCTAAATTCTGACAACGTCAACATTATTTTTATACATAAAGCATAAAAATAAATCACTTTTTTTAACCTAAAAAAAAAAACTAAATAAATAACTGTTTTATTGTTATTTTTAGGATTTGATAAATGGCCAGCCATATACATGTCGCTTCGAGGGTCTCACGTGGAATGCAACTGTAATCAAGGTGATATATTGTTAAGCCTTTGCATATTTGTTTACTTATTATTTATTTACTGAATATTATAGACTGCGTTATAATATTAGGCCTGACTGTTGTGCTGGGAGACAATCCCTTGCTCTTTTCGATTAGCACAACATTATCTTTTACGTCCACCTAATATAGAAAGTTAGAGTGAAGGCAGACGGGACATCTGGTTTTACGTCCTTATCCGAGAAGACGAGGCACTGAGAGTGTAGTTTCGCCCAAGGACATAACGTAATCGTCAAGGCACGGAATCGAACCCAGACCATTAGGCCCAGAATTCGGTCCCCTGACCTCTAGACCATCACGTCTCTCTTATTTGGTTGGGCTGCCTGTATCACAACCTTAGAACAGAAAAAAAACTACTACTGTGGTTCAGCAAATTGCAAGGCCTTTTGCTAGGTTTCCACAATTCGCCAAGACTGTGTCTATGTCGAGGACAAACCCACCATCTTGAAACATCCTCCGATACATTAAACTTTCCTGTCCTAGCCAAGTTCAGCTGATATTCTGAATAACTCTTCCCATGAAAGATGGAAGGTTAGCAGATGGCTTTTTATGTCATCTGTATATATTAGTAGTTTAAGCCCAAAAGATGATTTCCACAATTCTCGTCGGCATGAAAACTAACAGCGTTCAAAGCCGACATTTTGCACGTGTGTTTGACAGCTCAATTTGTTTTGCTGGTCAGCGGCTTTTGGTGTTAGAATATATACTGTACGAGACATTCGTGGAGCAAATAATGTTGCTTTTTATTGAGCTGGTCCTAAATACATTTACAAAAGTGACCTTTTACCATAAAACACTGTTCAAAGCCTATAATAGGAGAAAAACTATAGACTGAAACCAAAGAATATTGACGAAACGATGCACTTTTTGCTGACGGCTGACAGTTCAGTGAGTCAACACAAAGGTCAGTTTTCTTTAGTTTATTTTGTTCGGAAAAACATAACATCATTCAAATGAATGCATCTAGAGTAACTTACCCATAAAATGATGTTTTTACTTGCTAAAATTAGATATCATGATGTATAGTGAGCAAACGGATTGTTGTATTTTTACTGATCATCGAGTGATAATTCGATCTTTAACAGCATGCGTGTGAGATTGCTAAACTCTTCTCAAAAACATGCTAGATAGCATTTAAAGTGAAAATAAAGTCTTAGATTGTCCAGAGGCAAGTTAAACTATGAAATAATGACCATTTCATGCAAAATTTATACCGAAATGTCGACATTCGTATTTTGACTTAATATGTCAAAACTCGAAAATATGAAATTTTCGTCGACCTATAATATGCCAAAAACCTGCTGGCCGCAAAATGTTTTTGTATTTCATGAAAAACCAATCTTTCATCTTTCTACCATAATAATTTGATAGCCGTGCGATGATCTACTTTTGAGTTGTGATTTTTTATATTTGATCATATTTTAGCTAACTGCGAAACCTCATTTTTTGCGTGTCGTAAAGTTATTTTTTTTCTAATTAAATAAATGTTTTCAAAATTTTGAGAGTGCCTCATTATTGGCGAGATATACATCTATTAATATCTGAAAGGAATAAGTTTTAAACGAAATGTTCATAGAGATACAGAGATTCAAACATCAGTCAAAATTCAATAACGAGAAGTGGCCAAAAGCCTAATTTTGGCCTTCAACTTGACCCCCCTGAAACTAAGCGAAAATTTAACGAGACTCATTATGAACCCGTTTTTCAAAGTAACCATATGAAAGGCATTCTACACACAAAGTTTGAAAGAATTCTATTTTTCAATCTCCGGGGGTCATGAGGTTCTTACAGAGACAGTCTCTTAAGTGTCCATGAAACTTTAAAAGAACATAGGGAAAAAGGTACAAAGACAGACTAAACTAAAGGCCTCCTTAAAGTCCTTGAATATCGACCCTAAAACCTGGGAATATACAGTACAGGACAGGCCTGTCTGGAAATCTGCCATCAAGGAAGGAGCAAGAATTGCTGAAAAACGCCTGATCAACTCAGCGGTAGAGAAGAGGAGAAGACGAAAGGATCTCAACTGTTAGATTTGTTTGATCTGTGGAAGACGGTTTAGGGCAAAGATTGGCCTAATTAACCACTCAAGACAACACACAACTGAGGGTGTTGTGGTCCTATTCGCTGTCGAAGGACGAATAATACACCGAACGCATTTCAACTCATTAACATATGAAGTTTTATGATTTTCATAATAAATAGTCGAAACAAAACAAAGCAAACGTTGGTATGGCGTTTTTATTTGACAACCTTTTTATAATAGATGTATATTTAATTTGTGTTTGCAGAAGGAGAGTGCGCTATTCCTAACCAGGTTGCAATTGCTATTGAATTCACGAATGGTATGTCCAGGAAAGGAAGATTACTTTTAGACCATATTGACCTTATCTATTCTATTCATACTGGATCGATTTATCTATTCATCCATCCATCCATCCATCCATCCATCCATCCATCCATCCATCCATCCATCCATCCATCCATCCATCCATCCATCCATCCATCCATCCATCCATCCATCCATCCATCCATCCATCCATCCATCCATCCATCCATCCATCCATCCATCCATCCATCCATCCATCCATCCATCCATCCATCCATCCATCCATCCATCCATCCATCCATCCATCCATCCATCCATCCATTCATTCATTCATTCATTCATTCATTCTTTCATCCATCCATTAATCCATCCATCCATTCATTCATTCATTCATTTATTTATTTATTCATTCTTTCATTCATCCATCCATCCATTTATTCATTCATTCATTCATTCATTCATCAATTCATGCAATCATGCTTTCTTTCTTTCATTCATTCATTCACTCACTCACTCATTCATTCATCCATCTATCCATCCATCTATCCATCCATTTATATATTCTTCAGTCATTCATTTATTCGTTTGTTTGTTTACTAACTTGTTCCTGCATCCATCCATCCATCCATTTATTCTTCCATCCATTATTAGATAATACATGCATTTATTTTTACTTTTCTTGAAAGGTTTTCAGTTACCTGTTCATAGTGGTGATCTTAGCAAATATATATATTTTTTCTTACTTATGAATATTTTGCTAATTTTTCCTTTTTTAATTTAGACATCTGTCCATATAATGTTTCTACTGATAAACTTCTGGATGCAAAAAGTGTGCATATCAAGGTGAGATATAAAAATCATGTCTTCTATACTTAATTACGAGAAACTTTTTCACCCATTAGGGAAAAGGCCCGCAAAAGCAACTATGCGTTTCATTTTCGGTTTCATCAACAGGATTCGTGTGGATGCAAATATTTCTATGCGGTTTCAGCCGGATCGGATTCGTGTAGACGAGGCCTAAGTCTGCGTATATGTTGCTTATGCTTATGGGTACGATTCTCGTTGGAAAAAAAAGCACTAATGAGCAGAAATTGTCAAAATAGGTCAACTATGATTTAGTGCGAAATTGCGTAGCCGCTAAAACGAAATTCAATACTTCTTGCACGTAGTTATATTGCATGGAACCGGTATATGTATTACAATAGTTATAAAAGGTTAGCAATTAAGGTGTCAACTCAGGCCTCGTCTACACGAATCCGATCCGGCTGAAACCGCAAAGAAATATTTGCGTCCACACGAATCCGCGTATCCGGAGGATTCAAGTAAAAGTATGCGGTTTCGGTGACCGGATTCAATGGATTCGTGTGGACGATAGGCCGATTCGTATCAAAAAGTATGCTGTTTCAAAAGTATCCGGATCCGTGTAGACGGGGTCTCAACTAAGGTGACAACTCATTTGCATATTAAATACTGGACAAAACATATTTGCACGTTAAAAACGCTTATGTGAAATCGTTCTATTCAAGAAATGTTTCTGCGTTTGTTGTTTAATTTATGCTTATGTCGATAGTGTGAACCATACTCAAGATATATGGTACGCTCTGTACATGTCAACAAAATCTGGTGGAGAGATCGAGAGGGGAGTAAAATGAGCGCACCGTCGGCTCTCGGGAAGACTAGCTCCGGCTAAAGGAACTTCCGACGTAAAATACAGCCCTTTTTTCCATGCTCCAACGCAATGTATTGTATTGTATACATATATTTTCTTTAACAGATCTGTAAAAATATATGTGTGTGTATTATTTAATGTAATATATATGTCTATATATTATTGTTATTATTATTTATTTATTTATTTTCGGTTAACATTTAAAACATTACTATTTTTGTAATATATTGAAATAATAAGTATAATTGTAATATCAAAATGTAAATCTCTATCTAAAGTATCTGCACAGCCTGCCTCGACTAGTTATGCTACCTGCAGGCTGCGCACGTAAATCAAATGTACAACATTATATATTTATAAATAAATTGAATTGAATTGAAACAAATGCAGTTATAAATTGGGGAGGAGTTATCCTTTAAAAGTACCAGCTATTACCTGGCTATAGATCGTGATACATACTATCATTTGTCGTTTTAGGTTACACCAAAACATTCTGCTGTTGATGTGTTTCTATCGAGATACAACGACCAGCCTAGCAAGTCCAACTACACTGTCAGAATGCACGCGGCTATAGGCAAGTCTGTTATATCATAGACCACTTTCATAAATACCATAATATGTATCAGAAAATGATTTTTCAAGTAAACATATGTTTTAATATTTTAGCACTATCATGTGAAAGAACCACCTGAAATAGGCATGTTTGGAAGGTTTTGATGCTAGCTTTGGCTAAAATACCAAAGAAGTTATGCTCAATGAAAAATGTAGAGATTTGTATGTAATTTTCTGCTGAGGCCTTTGATGCTTCGTTTTGGTGTTTTTCTGATTTTTTTAAACTCTTATAGCTACTTGCAAATTTAATTGTTTTTTCTCAAACTTTCACAAGTTATTGCTATGGTGAATGTCTATTATATGATAGCTTTCTTTTTCTTAAAACATCAATTTTAAAAATGATGATAATCAGTGGCGGCCATTTATGAAAGTCGTCTATAAGGTGCTGGGTTGTTGATTATGATATCAGTCCCGATTTTTGGCTGATCATGAGTATACACCTATTTCACAAGTCGTTGTCGCAAGCGGAGGTACAGACTACGTGCACTATGAAGCATGCAAAGAATGTCGGTAACATGAATATAAATTGTTGGTTTATTACTCGTTTTTTCAATAGATATTTGTTTCATCATCTACTACTGCAACAGCTAGTTGCTGGTCATATAACACAAACACGCACAAGCAAAGATATGCTATCAATAAATCGAGAAGAGAAGAAAATACCGACATCCTTTGCAGCAAGAAATTTGTCAACAAGAAATTGATATGAGCTTAGGAATGTGGGGAATTTCTACTATGTTTAACCCATTACTAAATCATATATCGTGTGTTTTTGTTATAGTTGGTAACAGTTCTACTTTGGATATAAATGACCCATGCGTTGGTAAGTATTGTTTAATACTTCAGCTTTAATACTCCAGATCCATGAACAAAATATAATATGCCCTTGGCGGGAATTGAGCCCCACGGTTTCGGCTTTCTAGTCCGACGTGTTACCACTACACCACAAGGACCAACTTCGCTGGATACTGATGTTTTTCTCATGTATCTGTATTTCACTTATACAACGAACTCATTTCAATTCTTTAATACTCCAGTTTCATGTTAACTATCACCGCTGTACTACATGACAACAGGCGCATTTGCACAGGCTAAGCCTCGATTTGTTGTAAAGATAATCACAAATGTTAATTCAGGCACGGAAAAATATTGCCGCTAAACAAGAGAAAACACAACATTTAAATTCATCAATTCTGAGTCGAGATTATCCTTGTACAAATATGCGCCTTTTGTCAAATTGTACAGCGGTGCTAGATAAGATGAAACTGGAGTATTGAGATTATCCTTGTACAAATGCGCCTTTTGTCAAATTGTTCAGCGGTGCTAGATAACATAAAAATGGGGTATTGGCCTTTTCCAAAACGAGTAAAGGACTGGGTACTAGTTTTCCTAATTAATGAAATTAAAAAATGAACCTCAGAATATAAAAGAGCAGATCAAGATATGTAAGATTCCTGAGATTGGGTGCTTAGCTTTTGGTTGGATATTGAGTGAGTTACAGCCATTCAAAACTGCACAAAATTACAAATGTACGTATTGGAAGGACACTCTTTCTCGATCTTTTTAGGCATTTTTATGAGGCTGTATCTTGGTCAGAATAGAACCAAATGCAACCAAACTCAGGAACCTTACATACCTTGATGTGCTCTATTTAATTCATTTGTTAATTACATTAATTAGGGAAATTAGCACCCAGTCCTTTACTCGTTTTGGAAAAGGCCAATTATTCTCCTTTCTTTCCCTCCTTTGGGCTTCCTATTTACTTCGTTCCCAGACTCCTACAGAGAGTTGCCTGTGGAGGATGCTAAGCTTTGATTATTACGTCATATTCCAGGTCATGTCACGTGTCCACCTTTGTATTTGAGCTTCATCGGGCACTACTTGTCCTGCAACTGTTCAACAGGTAAAAACCGGTTAGACCGGTTCTAGGTAATATACATGCATCTATTTCAAAAATCGATGTCGCATCCAAAGCTACATTCCACACTTTAAAGCCTGCAAAAGATATCGGTATTTCTACTCTTGTAATCGATTTATTCATAGCATATTTTGGATGGACGTGTTTGTGTTATATGACCATAACAATCAAAGCTACAGTCCACACTCTAAAGCCTGCAAAGGATGTCAGTATATCTGCTCTTGTTATCGATTTATTCATAGCATGTTTTGGATGGACGTGTTTGTGTTATATGACCATAACACTGTTACAGTCGTAGATGAAACGAAACGCTGTTATTTCTTTAAAAACGTGTAATATATAAATCACAAATCATGTTTATAATACCGACAACCTTTGCAGGCTTCAGAGTGTGGACTGTAGCTTCGGCTTCGACAACGATTTTTGAATTGACTGTATACAACATGAGCGGCCGATCTGTATGCAATATACAACGAAGACATACAAATCGGTCGCGTATATTGTATAGTACTTCTAAAAGTCCGACGTTAGTTCTTTCCGTTATTTTTTACTAAAATTGTTAAGATAAAAGAAAATCTGGTAGGTCCGGCTACCTTGCAAGATGGCGCAGGTAGCTAATGCTTATATGCTTGTATGTCGCTGCTGTGAACCAGGGTTAAAAGATACGAAAATTGTTGATTTCTACTCCAATTGTGCTTATTGATAAACATGAAAACGTTTTGTATTTTAGCCGATGCTAAAGGACAAAAGCATTGCAGTCTTCCAGATGATGTCCAAATAACATTCACCAAAGGTTAGTGTAGAACACGATTCATTTGTGTTGACTTCGATGATCTATCATTTCTAACAATTCAACAATTCAATTAAACTGTCTTTCAAGTGCTTGATTACCCTGCGTAGCTGGCTCTGGGAGAGGGGGAGGGGAGGTGATAGTTTCTCCCTCCTCTTCCCTTCCCTTCCCCTGGAGGCAGCATGGTGGAGTGGTCAGAGCTGGGTTCGAGCCCCCGCTCTGTCCTCTAGCTGAGACTGTATTTGTCCAGACTTCGGTAAGGTCAAATTCAGTCTCTCGACCATGCTTGTAATTGCCTCCTTACCAGTTGGGATTCTTATCTGAGGGCTATTATGAAAACTACCGGGTAGCCGGTAATAATGTATTAACCCTCACAAAATAAATACGAGAGCCTGGCTACGCAGGCTAGTGTCTGATCTGGCTTCTCAGACTATTTAACAATTAGACCCGCAGCCCGAATGGTCTACGAGTCAATAGCCCACGAGGCCGAGTCTTCGAGGACCATTAGTATAAACCAACTAGTAGGTCAAACTTTGCCATATTTTGAAAGAAAAATAACATTTCAATCGTTTTATTTTGAAAAAATGACAGATAATCGAAAGTGAAATTAAATACCGAGCGCGCGCTCCAAGACGTGTGACGGCAAGTGAAAATGTAATCAAAAACATCGAACTTCACCACAGTTTTAGTCATTTTCTTCATCAAGACTTGTGTTTTAACGGCTGAAAATAGCATAATTTTACTTCTAAAACAACTGTACATATTTGAACAACGGAGGAATAAAGAAAAGTTCAAGAAAAGTTTTTTAATCTGGCTTTCTCAATCAAACTGAAGAATCGTGTGATGGCGTCAGTAGCGCGCGCTCTTCAAGTCAAAATTCATTCACAAAACATCAAAATTATGTGCTTTTTTGCCATTTTCTTGCTGGTATTTGTAATTTAAGATTTAAGGAAAAGCATTACATTTAGTACTAAGCTATTACAAGAATTAGAAGAGTCAAGAAACGTTTTCAAAGTTTACAAAACCTGCACTTTTCGCTACTAGTGGTCTATCACTCAATAGACCATTAGTAGCCAATCAGAATAAAGGATTCGTGATAGACCACTAGTAGGTTTATACTAATAATAATTATTGGAGAAATTAAAAGTAAAATATCCAATAAGCAAACCTCCTTCACTGTAGTGATTTCTATTGTTTTGTCCTCGTGAATTATTCATGAGTTTGAGAATACTATTTTCTGTTCTAGGTCATCATCCAGTTGAAGCATCCGCATCGCCTGTCAAAGTTTCTGCCATCATCATCATTGCCGGCCTGCTTGTTGGTTTCTTCAAACCATAGTTAGTGTGAAATTCGACAAAAGATGTTTTAAGAATCTATCTATGCTACTTAAAAGATAACAGCGAATCAATCTCTAGTGAAGAGCCGTTGTCTATGGATAATTAATTCTAACGGGCGATTTGCACTAAAGGGGTCACGTGACTCCATCCCTCTACGCTTAAAAGTACAAATAATAGAGAAGTTTTATTTTAGTCTTAATGACTGAGCAATAGTCTCTGTGTAGTTTTGTTTTCTTATTCGCACACTGCAAAAACACACTATAAAGTGTTTAACCTATCCTGAATGCATGATTAACTCAATATACTGAGTTGTATCTACTCGGCCGTTTTTGCAGTGCATGAGCTTGAACTTTGTGTTAACAGTTGCTTGAACGAAACCGCTATTTATAGTAGAAACGAAAGAGGGCTTTAGCATGGGTAATAAAAAATGATGATATAAAAATGATAATACTAATCATTGATTCACTTATAAAACGCAAATATCAATTAATGAATTTTCAAAAACGCTTGTAACAGCACTAAAATAGAATAAAATAATATAATATGAATGTAAAGAAAGCCTAACTAGATTGAAATATCATTAAAAAAATTCAAGATGATCAAATAAAAAAACGTCACAAATTGTAGGAATATATTAAAAATTATAACTATTAGCATTGCTATAAATAAAATTAAGAACTAGCCGTTTCTATCAAAAGTGAAATGCTGCGAGCTGTTTACATAATATTCCATAGGCACAGCAGCCCAATCTTGGCTATTCAGTAAGCAATTATGTAAGCATTATGTTCAATTACTTGTCGAAATTGTACGTTTTTTAATAGTAATATTACATGCATGTGATTATCGCTCGTGAAGTAGCTATAGCGTGATCGAATCTCGAATGCGATCGAATACGGTTACTTTAGAATTTGCAAGCATTGCTGTGTGTAACTGGCCATAACTCGTTCGAGAAGTCGACTTTCAACAAAGGAGAAGGGTCTTTATTTACGTTCACTAATAGTCAATACCACTGTTTACCTGATTATTTTGTGCAAAATTTAATAAACAAATGTAAGAATTATAACTCAAGTTTCCTATTCACTAACTCAGACTGCAACAGATAGTATAAGGACAACGTCTCTGTATCAGGGATGATTCTACTTGCAAGAGCATCCAGATAAAGTCAATCTCCTTCGGTAATAAAGATCTGATCTACGGTGGCCAAAGTTTCATTGACAAACTCTGAGCACATAACAGCGCTGTAAAACTCGTAAAAGAACATTGTCTTTTCCCGCGAGAAATGTCACTAAACGTCGTTCGTGACCTTGATCAATGCTTCCAGCAATAAATAAGTTTGATTTTGAGATTATTACAGTGCGAAAAACTCGGATAATTTGATGAAACTATTCCGTGGAACGAGCTGTTTACACAATATTCCACAGGCAGCCCAATCCTGACTATTAGGTGGATATGTAGGCATTATGCTCAATAACTTGTCGAAAAGCTGACTTTTATCTTCCTATTTTCAAGAATGTACGAAATTGTATGTTTTTAGCTTATTACATGTGGTTAGCGCTCGTGGATCTCGAATGTGATATGTTTATGTAATCAGTTTAAAATCACACTGATAAGTGGCAATAACTCACTCGAGAAGCCAACTTATTAATTATATTATCTTCCTAGCTATATTCAAGAATGTACAAAATTGTATGTTTTTAGTAATATTAACTTACATGTGATTAGCGCTCGTGGATTAGCGTGATCAAATCTCGAATGCGATCGAATATGTTAACGTAATCAGTTTGGAATCACACCGAAATTCCATATTGCAAGCGTTGCTGTGTGACTGGCCATAACTCGTTCGAGAAGTTGACTTATTTATATCTTCTTCGGCTTAGGAATTTCCCACAGAATAGTCTCTGGTCTCTAGTATATAAATTAGGTACTTTAATGGTGAAAGTTGCTGACCTAACGTATTACATGTTCGGAAATCATCGCCAGCCAGTCCGAAAATCGAGATGTTTCTCACTATATATAGCCCAGAAACGCTCGTCCACAAGTACAAAGGGATGCCGTCGAAATTAGTGTCGCTACTCGCTTCGCTCGCAGCAATTAATTAAAAAGGCTTGTTTAAATAAGTTGGATTTTAGAAACAGTTGTATCCATATTCAAAACTTTAATAACTTGACATAAACACGATTAGATTTATCAGGATAATTAACTACAGCTATATATTTCAAAAAACGTTGCATACCGAGTAGTACATTCGAAGACCAAAGGGAATTGTGGGTCTCATCATCGGAAAACATAGTCGCACAACCTCTCTTGTAAAAGTGATCTAACCGTTCGCTTTCGACTCCAAAAGTACGTGTACCTTTTGCACGGAAAGTAGATCAAAATCACTTGATAACGTCAATAAAAGATTGAGCTAGCTGTAGCCATGGCTACTTTTTTTTAATTTTTTTGCAATTATTTCGAGAAAAGATCGAAAAACCACGATTTTGAGTCCTTTAATATTTCTGACTGTTTGTATGGACGCCGTGAAGCGTGAAAGTATAGCTGAGGGATAGCTGACCAAATGTTAACACGTGTTTTCCGATGTAATAATATATACTATATTCATTCCCCACAACTAGCTCTTAAATTGTTTTTAATGGAATGTAAGAGTAAAATTAATAATAATAATAATAATAATAATAATAATAATAATAATAATAATAATAATAATAATGATGATGATGATGATGATGATGTTGATGATAATAATAATAATAATAATAACAGCTTTATTGGACAGGGTGACACCATAACCATACATGATAATTTTCAGGTGACCCTCATTCATTATTTTACGTTTTATGAAATAATGTAGCTGTATACAAAATATAATGCAATTAACAAAAAATACTTAAATTACAAAAACAGCAGTAGATTGTCTGCACATAATGTGCCATCTTTGCATCTAAATGTGATTAATGATGAATAAAAACTCCATAAATCAATCATTGTACTAATCAATCAATAATCAGTCAGTCAGTCACTCAGTCAGCCAGTCACTCAGTCACTCAGTCACTCAGTCACTCAGTCACTCAGTCAGTCACTCAGTCAGTCACTCAGTCACTCAGTCACTCAGTCACTCAGTCACTCAGTCACTCATTCATTTATGAACTAACTAGACGATCATGGGGATCGTGAAGTCGGGCTAGGGCTGCGGGCTTCCTGTGGTGCAACTAAAACAGTGGCCAGGAACAGAGAAACACAGTGTTCGTTCGTATTTCTTTTCTTCATTATACGTGTAAGTTGTTTAATTGGGATTCTGCTTGGTTCTCTATCACGTTGAAGTACAGCACGAGGTTTGTTTATTACACATTCCACGGCATATTCAGAAGCAAGAAACTTTGCAAATCGAGACCTCAGACATTGTTTGGACATATAATCATTATTAATTGTATTTACATCAACAGACAATTGTACAGCTTTTTCAAACAAATTACAATCGTTTTCTAACGACATTAACAAATTGTCCATGGACTGTTGTATTCTTACATATACGAGCGACACGAGCAAGATAAGACTAGCGATTAAAATGCTAAATAAAATCGCCTTTTTGTTTAACATTATTACGAAAACATCTTCATTCAATAGGCTTAATGAGCTTACAATAAGTAAATAACAAGTAAATAACATAAAAAAGTTTGTTATTTTGGTGTCTTCAGGACTTACATAATACCGTAGGTTGTTGTTTTCCAATGATGGCGGACGTGTTCAAACTCACGTCTTGTCTCAGTTCGACCTTGATCTCTTCGGACGATACCTTGCTGCTTTCCATATCTTGTGAGGAATTCACTTCTGTATAGTTCGTTTTGTCACTGTCATTTGTATTGTCATTTGTGATATTTTTGCTATGATCATCAACGATCTGGTGTGAACTAGTGAGAACTCGTTTTAGCTTGTTAGATATGCTAGACAGTCCTTGGAACGACCCGGATCGAAATGTACGCTTATAGACATCTTTTAGTGTAGGTCTATCGCGGACGGCGTGTGCATTTGTATGTGGTTTGAGCGTCTTGGTTGGTAATTTCCCCGACATCTTCAAGCAACGTACTTTGTAAAGTCTTCAAATCACTCCAAGAAGAAATGCAGGCTTTACTTCGTAGTTCGATCGACCATGTGACAGCCATCGTAAGGCATGATGGATACTTGGTTGGATACATTGTACATGTGACTTTTGTCTGATCACGTGATATTTATATTTATTTATTTTTATTCACGAGCAAGTGACTTTGGGCTTCCTGTGTTATCGGACCACGTGACATCTATGAGATCATGGTTGACAAAAGCACCATTTGGGATCCCTGTGGTCGAGTTCGTAAAGCATCATGGGGGACTATACGCGACGTTGCCAGATAGATACATAGATAGATTGAAGAAAAGGTAGAACTAAAGTCGGGCCGCCTATGGCTAGCCCGACTAATAATTGCGTGACTTAGCGTCACGGGTTTGTCAAAACTAAAATTGCGTGACCACTGCTTCTGAATGCAATCAAATGTGAAAGCGTCCTCTTCAAAGGTGATTTATCAGACGCTAAACTACCACAAAACTACATATCCTTTTACTACAAGAATGCAAAGATGAACCTGGAATTCGTACATATACAAGTAAGTAAAACTGATAAACTATTTCTATATTACACTTATTTAGTATTAGCAACCGGTTTACTTCAACATCCGTTTGATTTTGTTGAATGGCAATATTTAAACGCTTTTAAACTATTTTAACATCAATTCAACATCGTTTCAATACGTTTTAACAATGTTGAAATAATTTAAAAGCGTTTAAACAATGCCATTCCACAAAATCGAACAGTTGTTGAAGCAAATGTTGAAACCGTTTGCCAAAGGCTTTAAAGGGGTACTTGGGGTACTATCCGTTCGATTTTGCTGAATGGCAATGTTTAAACGCTTTTAAACTATTTTAACATCAATTCAACATCGTTTCAATACGTTTTAACAATGTTGAAATAATTTAAAAGCGTTTAAACAATGCCATTCCACAAAATCGAACAGTTGTTGAAGCAAATGTTGAAACCGTTTGCCAAAGGCTTTTAACTTGGACGAAAATTGTTAAAATAGTAAAAACTGGGTTATATAAGAGCTGAAACTTTTCATGAATAATCTTCAATGACTAAACAACCAGTTTATGAAGTATTGTTTTGATAGAACAAAGGAACGTACTAATTTTCTACGGTTATTCAAATACTTTCGGTTTGTTAAATCATTGTTTATTATTCAAAGTAAAAACTTTTCGACTCATTGAAGCAGAAATTTTGATGCCAATGTTCGAGCAAGCAAGCTTTAAATTCCTGCTTGTTATATTTGTAAACTGACTTTGCTATATTATTGTCTATAAACGCTTTATTTTGTA
>OX459106.1:1463226-1505726 GCA_949775045.1 Metridium senile
AGGTGAAGTAACGATGGCATTGATTTCGACTACGACTACGACTACGACTACGACTACGACTACGACTACGACTACGACTACGACTACGACTACGACTACGACTACGACTACGACTACGACTACGACTACGACTAGTTCTAGGACTACGACTAGTTCTAGGACTACGACTAGTTCTAGGACTACGACCACGACCACGACCACGACTACGAATTCTTTAACCAACAATTGACTTTTGTCTACAAGGTTGGGGACGGCTTCATGGTAGGATCCAAAAAGCTGCTCATGTCCTTCAAGAAGCGCCGCTGACCATAGCTAGTTTTTCTCACTGTTCCATCACCAACAAAGCGTTGTCTAATCCAATCAAAGACAGAACGATGATCTGTGCGGGCGGTGGTGGCAAAGGGGGCTGCAGGGGTGACAGTGGTGGTCCGCTGGCCTGTAAAGAACGCGGACGATGGATTCTTCGAGGTGTCGTGAGTTGGGGGCATCTATACTGTTCAGTGAATTACTACACCGTGTTCGCCCGTGTCAGCAATTTCGTTACTTGGACAGAGAACATTATTAAACAGCACAAATCAGTTGGTAAGTAGAGAATAATACACGGGTGTGTGGAGCGATTTTAATGGGTTGTGATGGCTGCATATACTGTGTATTATGTAGACCTACGTGTGTAGCGAACCTCGAGTTCACTGAAGAACGTACCCAAGTGTGGAGAGGCACGATTACTATAATGATAGTTGTAAATACTGAGTGTAATTGTAGTGTTTTAGCGAAACTAAAGGAAGAGCCCTTGTAGAAATGATGGTAGTCAAATAGAAGTTGCATCGAAGCAAGACGAACGTTAAGCATTCAATGATAAGGAACTTTTAACACCTTCCGGGGAAATGATTTACGTGTCTCTATCATTGCACGCACAACGTTCGTCTCACTTCGATGCAAAGGCCCGGCTACCTTTCAAGATGGCGCAGGGAACTGTGAAGGGGACTATTGGACGACTTTGTTTTAAGAAAAAGAAATCTATCACATGATAGACATTCACCATAACAAAAACTTGTGAAAGTTTGAGAAAAAAAACAATAAATTTGCAAGAAGCTATAAGAGTTTGAAAAATCAGAAAAACACCGCAACGAGGCATCAAAGGCCTCAGCAGAAAATTACAAACAAATCTCGACATTTTTCATTGAGCATAACTTCTTTGGTATTTTAATCAGAGCATCAAAACTTCTGAACATGCCTATTTCAGGTGGTTCTTTCATATGACAGTGCTAAAATATTAAAATATCTGATTACTTGAAAAATCATTTTCCGGTACATATTATGGTATTTATGAAAGTGGTCTATGATTTGTTTTTACCAGGTTCATGTGGCAGTATAATATGTACTAATGGAGGCACATCTTTCTGCAATAACGGGGCACCAGCCTGTCGCTGCCGTACAGGGTTCCACGGTAGAAACTGCCAATACAGTAAGTATGATAATTAATTTTGAGAGACCCGTAATTAGCCGTTTCCATATCGAGCAAGGGACTGGGTACGAATGTGAATTTGATTTTGGTTTCAGAAAAATAACCCCGTCTCATGGGAGAGTAACAAATGTAAGCTTATTGACTAAGTTTCAGAACGTTTGGCTAAAAAGAAAAAAACTTTAGGATTATCCAAACTCTGCCAAAATTACAGAGAAATGTATGGTGTCCTTGCAAAACGTCCTTCCAGACCATACATTCTTTGTATTTTCGAAAACATTAAAATACCATAATTTGGAATTCGTTGCAATTTAATTTGCACAAACTTGTTCCAACTTTAAATTCAATTCTTACTTAATTGTATTTGTTCTTTCATGTGAAGGGATTTTTTTTTTAATTAAATTAACTTTGACAAACTTGGTTCCGGTCCTTTGCTCGATATGAAAAAGGCTAATTGTATGATATATGGTTGGCGCATGCGCAGTGATTTACCGTTCAATTATAACAACTCTTTTTGAAATAGTTGTTTACATAATAGGCCACGACTTGTACCAAGAAGTCACGTGACCACATATCCCTTAGATCAAATTGCTGTGTAAAAACAATTCAGCAACAGAAAGAGCACCTTGATAGTGTTTTTATTCCCCATGATATTAGTAAAAGTGCGTACAGAGGTTCAGCTTAAACATATACATTAAATGATGGTGATTGTGATAAATTGCTGTAAATGTGAGTTATTTCTTACAGCGCAAAGCCCAAAAGTGTGACCGCAGATAGTTTATTCACATTCTTTTGGCATGATTGTCTGTAGTGCTTTGGATTCAAATGGACTTCATCTAGCTATTTTAACCTCGAAATTCATCTGAAGATTGACATCATTCTTGTCTTGTGATTCAAAGTGAGAAATGTTGACATTTAATCTAGAGGAGTTGATTGAAAAGATGTAGAGAAAATATGAATAAATTATCGCCGGTCATTTTACTTTTGGGCTTTGCACTGTATGATTTGTTTGGAAAATTAGTTGGATGACAAGCTTTTGCCTTCCAAGGCGTTCTTCGAAACTAATTTAAGAAAATGCCATGCAATTGTGATATTGCCGTCATTTCTCTTGTCATCCATATGAAATTATGTACTTTTATTAATATTGAGGTGTTCTTTCCATTGCTGGGGCTTATTTTTACAGAGCTGATCAATTTAAGAGAGATGGGGTCACATGACCACTTAGTGCAAGTCGCCCATTGATATCATTTGAACACGAGAAGATAAAATCTGTATCTCCAAGCACCCATGTAATGTTCTGTTTATTATATAAACTCATGACAAATGAAATAGCAAACGTTTTATCAAGATATGCATCAAAAATTCTTAAAAATCTTAACAAATAGATGGTAAGGTATTATTTTCACATTTGAAATGACGTTATTTTCACAATGTGAATCTTTTTTCCGCTTTGACCCAATTATAGAACCTAGAATCTAAGACATCAATGATACATGCATGGGAAATGTTAATTACTCCAGTTTCACGCTAACTAGCACCTCTATACTATTTGACAAAAGCTAGGCGAATTTCGCGCAAGATAAGCCTCGGTTCAGAGTAATTTTTAGTGTGTTTTCTTTTGTTGGGAATTTGTGATTTTTTTAGAACAAATCGAGGCTTAGCCTGTGCAAATGCGCCTTTTGTCAAACAGTGCGGAGGTGCTTAATAACATGAAACTTATTTATAAGGGGCTGTTTATATGATACCGAGTTGTCCCTGCTAGCCGGGATAGCTCTATTGTTTTTGAGTTCCCCCGAGAATACAAAACAAAAGAGTTATCCCGGCTAGGGACAACTCGCTTTCATATAAACAGCCCCTTAATAGACCTCTTTACCTCCGTATGCAAATTGCCCATTTCAGACCACGTGTCATTCCCTTGAGAATTGTTCTTTTATGATGAACGTGTTATATGATTTACATGTCAAAGAAACAATTCCCAAGGGTAGCATCACGTGATCTGAAATGGGACAACAAACAAGGTAGGTAAATAGGTCTATTAGTCAGAATGCATTGCTTATTTATATTGTATTTCATGAATATGTATAGAGTTAAATATAAAATAACAGTTTCTAAGCTAGAATGGTTTTTTTTTGTTTGCTTATCAGGTTCTTCAGTAAAACGTAAGTATGACAGACTATATTATAATACAATAACGTAACAATGATGATGATGACTGTGGTAATGATGATGATGATAATTATATGAATAATGATGACGATGAGGATTATGAAGGTGATAAAGATGATATTGATGATGATGATGATGGTGATAATAATGATGATGGTGATAATAATGATGATGGTGATAATAATGATGATGATATAGTGATAATAATGATGATGGTGATGATGACTGGTTATAATGATTGATGATAAAGGTGATAATGTTTGATGATAAAGGTGATAATGTTTGATGATAATGGTGATAATGATTGATGATAATGGTGATGTTGATAATAATATGAATAATGATGATAATGATGATGAGGAGGATTGATGATAATGATGATGGTGATAATGATAATGGTGATAATGGTGGAAATAAATTGATAAAGATGATCGTGATAATAACGATGATGATAGGTACGAACCATTTGATATTTCATGGTTAGAGGGCGACATTTCTAAGCTTTCTCGATTATATTTTCCGCCAATACGTACTACGCAATATATTTTCAATTTGCAACCTTGCTGGATAATGTTTGCAGCACTTAACGTTGCAAGATAAACTTAGTAAGTGGATTCAATGAACTACTACCCCCCCCCCCCCCTTCCCAATCAAATATCAAATTGTAAAATAGGAGAAAGATATAATATACGTATTAAGAACTGCGACCTTTATCGATGTTCTTACATGCAAAGGACATGAAGCGTGCCCGTCTAGACTGCATTATTCGTTTTATTGTTCGATTCTTGACTTCATTCTTCGTTTTCCAGAATTCCCTTAAAGTATTAAACTGAATGAAACTTCTTAAAATCTCACGGAATAATCAGATTTATTATCTATATCAATAATAGTATCAATTATTTTTGATATCATAATTATTTATATGAATTTTGAGAAGTTTGAAAAACAAAGAATGAAATCAAAAATCGAATAATGAAATGAATAATGCAGTCTAGACGGGCACGCTTCATATCCCTTTGACTGTAAAGGGATTAAACTACTGACCCTTCGCCTCCTCCAACAAATATAAAATGGTCCTCCCTATATGATATTTTCTATTTCCAGCATCTAACGTCTCTTTGAAATGCTACACCTGCAATAATCGAGATGGTAACTGTCAAAACGGGATACGCCAGTGCGCATGGCCAAACACTAGATGCGCCAAGATCACAATTGGGACTTCAACTATTAAGGGCTGTACGACACCAAGGACGTGTTATTGCGCTAATCCACAGAGCTGCAATACATATTGTTGTACGAGCAATCTCTGTAATCTAAGTACAAGGACAAGGCCGATGTTTTTGGTTGCTGTAGTGTGTATGATTTTTAGGGTGATGTTAGTATGATGATGATGATGATTGTAGTGAAATTGTTTTGATGCTGTTGATTGCATTGATGATGATGATAATGCTGATAATGATAATGATTATATAGATAACGATGATAAAGATAATAAAAACGGTGATGATGATAATGATGGTAATAATGATTGATGATGATGGTATCGATGACGACGACAGTGATGAGGATGGCGATGATAATGATGATGATGATGATGATGGTAATAATGATTGATGATGATGATATCGATGACGACGACAGTGATGAGGATGACGTTGATGATGATGATGATGGTGATGATGATGATGATGATGATGATGATGACGATGATGATGATGATGATGATGATGATAATGACGATGATGGCGATAATGATTAATGGTCATAATGATTGATAAGTAATGATAATGGCGCTAATGATGTTGATGGTACTGGTGATGTTGATGTTGATGCAGACGATATTGTCACGTAAAGCTATAAATCAAGTATTAAAAACTAATTACTAAAGAATCATATAATATTTAATAATAAATAAAATGGTTGATAATGGAAATTATTTTTCTGTAAATTGTATGGCATACACCCAATTGTAAGAACTTTGTCCTGGCTTTTGTAATTTATTAGAAAATGAATTAAAAAAAAAGATCACTTAAGCTGAACTCTTTCTTTTGTTATTCCTTTGTTACTAATAACTAATGCTCTTTTTTCATGTGACAACATTCTTGCAATTAGGTGTATACATTATAGGTGATGAGAAAAATTGTTAGTTATCATAATTTGCGCAATATTTGAATAATATAACAACACTAACGCACGATCAATAGAATTAAAGCATTTTAATGAACAGAATAAACATTGTATTTCATACGAAGTTGTCAATAGGTGAGCGTACTAGTGTTTACAAGTGTTGGTATTGTGTTGCTAATTTGCCAACCATTTGTACAACAGATCTAGATGTTTAAATTTTCTTTGTTCTAATATTTAACACTATGGTTGGTTGGCAAAACCATAACAAAATACGTCACTGTTCGTCTACCTATAGGTAAGCGTAGTGTTTACAAGTGTTGGTATTGTGATGCTTATTTGTCAACCATTTTAACAATAGATGTTGCAATTTTCTTTGCTCTAATAACAATGGTTGGTTGGCAAAACCATAACAAAATACGTCACTGTACGTCCACCTATACATAGAATGTTTTTTGTATAACCAAATCAACTTTTAGCATGCAAATGAGTATATGCGTAGACTAACATGCTAATGAGGTGAGCTATAAACCCTTTGCAAATTGAAAACTCCCTATCAGTACTTATAAGATGGAACCATTGCTTTTATTTTATAAGAAAGAGCACATCGAAATTAATATGGCATTCAAATTTCGATGTAGTAACTTAAACTGATCAAAAGCTAAAGCTTTTTGAATTTACAAAGATTTGGCTTAATTATATAATCTTTGCACTTGGGCCTTTAGTGCCTCGCTTTCGCGTTTTTGGTACATTTCAAATGCTGATAACTCTGCAGTGATTCAATATATGGCGAAAGAACTCTACCAAATCATTTAGACATGCTTTTTCTTGTGATAGAAAAAAATGTTTCCTTGAGCCCACAAGCCACTGTGAAAATCATTGTAAAAAGTTGTTTCCCATAAATTCCCGTTTAATTTTTGTTTGGTTATTTGAAGCCGAGAGTGTGACTTACTGAAGCACTTTGCTACATGCACACCTCAATTGTCATTGATAAGATAAAATGAGTGAACAAACCCCTAATATTTGTTATAGAATACAGCTATTTTAAAAAACGTTGAATATACAGAATACTGCATCTTAAATAGTGCATTTCCGGATCGAAATGCATGTTGGGTCATGTAATATTGTTTAGAGTAAAATAAATAATAATTAGTTATTTTATTCTTAGTGTATTCCATTCAAAACAATATACGAGCTACTGTTATGGGGAATACATATCGCTGTATATTTTTTTATTTTATTTCAAATTAATGAGACCCACAATGCTCTTTGGTCTTGCAATGTACTATTCAGCATTCAACGTTTTTTGAAATAGCTGGATACAGAATAGTGCATTCCAAGACCCAACGGCATTGTGGGTCCTATTAATTTGCAATGAGATGTAGATATATAGCGCGATCCTATATACAACTATTTCAAAACTCGTTGTCGCAGCCAAAGCCACAGTCCACACTCTGAAGCCAGCAAATGATGTCGGTATTTCTTCTCTTGTTATCGAATGGATTTATTCATAGCATATTTTGGTTGTACGTGTTTGTGTTATATGACAATAACAAGTTGCTGTTGTGATAAATATAAATATTTCTTTAACAAACGTGTAATAAATCACAAATTAAGTCCATATAACCGACATCCTTTACAGGCCTTAGAGTGTGGACCGTAGCTTCGGCTGCAACAACGATTTTTGCAATAGGTGCAATAGGTGCAATATTGTGTCGGGTAGAATACACTAAAAACGACATAAACGTAACAAAAAGTTGACTTTTTGAGTAAAATTTCAAATCCCTTTTACTCTGACAAAGGGCTAAAGCTCGAAACGTCAGTAAAATTAAGTCAACATTTTTTACGGTGTTACAAATTTCATTCTATTACCTATCGTTTATATCAAGCACAGACGCAGCCTATACTAGTTTACTCGCTAGTTTTTATTTACTTATGTTACTATGTAACATGACTAAAAATGCATTTCGGTCTTCGAATCAATATTCAGTATGCAGTATTCAGTATTCAACGTTTTTAAAATAGCTATAGTCAATGTCATTAACGTTGTCCGCGTAAAGTTGAGATTAACACTACAACAAGTGACATGCACGTGATTCCGCTTTGTTTAGTTGTTTTCAGTAATAGAAGTAAACGTTCTCTGGTTTTATGAGTTTAATTTGATTGAGCTTTCGGCTCCCAGGCTGAAACTGTTAACTATGAATAGTAGGCTTCAGCCTGGGAGCCGAAATCTCAATCAAATTAAACTCCTAAAACCAGAGAGAGTTTACTTCTATTACCATGTATCCTGGTTTCTCATCTTTTTTGTTTTCAGTAGTTGAAATTTCAAATTTTTTACTGTATAATGAGTAACAGTGAACATGGAATAAGAATTATGAAATAAATATATGTCCACAATTAATGCTAGTATTGTAAATAGTCCAGCTTCATGTTATCTAGCACGGCTTTATTATGTTACAAAAAGCGCACATTTGCACATGCTAAGCATCGATTTGTTTTCAAAATGTCCACAAATTTCAAACAAAACACACAAAAATAGTTTCCCCTAACATTAGAAATCTTATTTGACTTTACACTGAATAGTTTAGTTGAGGCTATCCCTGTGCAAATTCGCCTTTTGTCAACTAGTACAGCGGTGCTAGATATTATGAAACTTGTCTATTTAGAGTTAGCGTATGTTGTGTCACGTGACATAGACGATGTTAATGACGTCAATTGACTATATCAGTAATTGTTGAAATATGTCAGGTGGTTTAATTAAACGATCCCTGACTTGTAAAAATGTAATAGTTATAATATTTGAAATGACTCAATCGGTCCGTGTTCATGTTTTTAAAAGATTTATAAAGAAGAGTAATTGCTTCAGCTTATAATTATTATAATTATTATTAGTATAAATACAAAGCTGATTATACAAAATCGCGCATTCTGATTGACTTGCTATCTCGGATTATCAGCCGATAATCACCTTTTCGGACAAAATGGCTGCGAGTAGTCGTTTTGTCACTATTAGCGAAGATGAAATCAAAAACTTTAAAGAAAATGCTGTCCCAAAATCGACTTAAGAAGCTACAAAGTTTGGTGGTTCAAGCTATTTAAAGGTATCATAGTAAATTTTCACGTTTCTTTTTCTCATTATGCGAGACAATGCTTACAACTTTCGCGAGACGGTCGCGCTTTTAAAAAATAAAATTTTCACTTTCAATGCTGTTTCCTTCTTTCTTTTTTGAAATAATCACCTTTATATTTATACTAAAACCAATAATTAACAATTATTGATTTCGTTCATTCTAGCCAAAGATGATTTGTTTGTGAATCTTAAGCTTCTCCCCTCTCTCCACTCTCCCCCCCCCCCCCCCCCCCTTCCCCCGTCTCTCCTCCCCTATTCCTTCTCCCAGGTCATTCTACATATGGGACTTATTCTTTTCCATGATCTTGGTAAGAACTTTAACCATCTTTATTGTCATTATCATCATCAAAATCACCATCAAGATTATTATCATCATCATCACCATCACCATTATCGTCATCATCATCATTATTATCGTCATCATTATCAATACTCGGCATCATCATCAATATCATCATCAACTTCAGCATCAACAATGTTATCATCATTATTATCATCATCATCACCATCACCATTATCGTCATCATCATTATTATCGTCATCATTATCAATACTCGGCATCATCATCAATATCATCATCAACTTCAGCATCAACAATTAATGTTATCATCATTATTATCATCATCATCAACATCATCATCATCATCAATATCATCATTACCATCAACTTCAGCATCAACATCACCATCATAACCATCATCAATACTCGCATCGTCATCAACAATATTATCATCATTATCATCATCATCAACAACATCATCATCAACATCATCATCATCATCATCATCAAAAATATTATCATCATCAATACCATCATCAACAACATCATCATCACCACCACCACCATCATCATCATCAACATCATCACCACCACCATCATCATCAACACCCTACATCTCTTCCCCTAGCCACCACTCTGTGGTAGACTGTGGTGATTTATTACACATCGATGCTTTATCTATATTAGCATAGTATCCAAAACTATCAGCATTTTCGATATCAAAAGGAGGCTGAAAATCACATTTTTCTTTTGTGACATCAATGTGAATGTGGGGGTTGGTTGCATATGTATATGCTGTGCAATTTGAGCATTGATGGCCTCAGATGTCGATAAACTTGTACTTTCTACATCCCCTAACGATCTCCTCTTTCATTATATCCAAATCACTCAAACTGCCAATCAGAAGGTCAGGCGTCAGAGAGTCGCCTCTTTTAGGGAAGTCACACGTGGCTCTAAACAAGGTAGACTTAGAACGAACATATTGCATTTTTGAAAATCCCAAACGAAAATTGTGCCAGTTTGAAATAGGTGTACCACCATGCGTTATAAGGTTTTCAGAGAATGGGGAAGTTTTGAATCTGTAGTTTTCTAAGGAAAACGACTCAATCAGAGTCCAGGCCTGGTTTGCATTAAAAGCACAATACACTACAGTCATCATATTGTTCTCAGTTCGCAGAATCTTATACTCCCCGTCCTTTACAGATACTTTGGAATATTTCATAACTTCCATACATGAAGTAGGTACTAATTTCTCACAATATTTACCATTGGATCCCGGTGCGCATGCGCACAATAGCTTTTCTCTTGGTGTCTTGCAGTGTTCTACGCATGTCCCACCGTTCAAACAAGGATTGGATCGACAGCAGCCATTGTAACATTCACCCGGAGGAATCATGTGGGATTTCTGGGAAAACAAACAGAAAAAATGGTGTGATCTTTTTAGCCGGAGATGAAATGCGTCCATGTTGCCAAAATCCTCACAGGGAGCGAGCCCGGCTATACTGTATATATTTTCTTTAGAAAGTTTTTTTTTGCTATTTATACGGGTTGACTCTGTTTCGAGATCGACTCCCTGTAGATCTAATTACAGTAACCGATCCCAAACAACAGGGAGTCAATCTCAATGTTCACCCGTATAAAGAGTAAATTAAACATTATTAAGAAAATACATATAATAAGGTAGTAATCTTTCTAAAGAAAATACATATAATAAAACAGTAAACTTTCTAAAGAAAATACATATGATAAAACAGTAAACTTTCTAAAGAAAATACATATGATAAAACAGTAAACTTTCTAAAGAAAATACATATGATAAAACAGTAAACTTTCTAAAGAAAATACATATGATAAAACAGTAAACTTTCTAAAGAAAATACATATATGACTAATAAAGCAGAAGCTTTTCTACGGAAACTAAATATAATAAAGTAGTAAACACAGTAGTAAATACATTTGATAAAGCCGGACTCCCTGTAGTATCTTGATATCTTTGTTATTTGTAATTAAGATACCTCAAAACTATTATTATGCTACAATGCTTTTCTACAATGAGGAAAACGTGATAGAAAATATAGATTTGGCAAAAATAACTTAAATGATGTTAAATATCCTTCACACGAACATAAGCTTTAAATAATTGAAATGAAATAGTTTAACTATACGTGAATATATATATGGAGTTGAATGTTTTGCACAAGTGTATGACGTCACCTATTAACTATTTTTTGAGCCTTGACGCTTGCTTTAAGTAGAGATTTGAAATCAATTTATGAATGTTTTACTGGCCGCTTATTAACTTTTAAAATGGTTACACTTACCCCTTGGTACATGGTCTGCTTGAGATCATAGTACACGTATCCTGACCCATCCACAAAGTTATCAGCCTTGGAAGTTCGGTCCTCATCCAACAACTCACAACTTGCATCTTTCATCTGACACGCCTTCCAGCGACAATCTTGCACACAGGATGAGTAGCACTTCTTGGGATTATCAGTGGTAATGTTCTTGTAGGAGAAT
The DNA here is from genome assembly GCA_949775045.1 of Metridium senile. Classification (NCBI taxonomy): domain Eukaryota; kingdom Metazoa; phylum Cnidaria; class Anthozoa; order Actiniaria; family Metridiidae; genus Metridium; species Metridium senile. The sequence continues at coordinate 1,474,909 of OX459106.1, forward strand.
CCCCTGACATGTTTTCCCTTGAAGATGTCTTCTGGTTCTGGGAAAAGTGCTCCCCTATAGCACGTGCCGACGCAGTAAGATTCAGGTACGACGAGGGGGGCATAGCAATACAATATAACAGTAATTGTGATGAAAAACATCTTGATGAATCAGTAGAAGCAATGCTGTAAAAATACACAAAAACATTAGAAAAACTTAGAAAGAAAGAAAGAGAGAAAGAAAGAAAGACAGAAAGAAAAGAAAGAAGAGAAGAGAAGAGAAGAGAAGAGAAGAGAAGAGAAGAGAAGAGAAGAGAAGAGAAGAGAAGCGAAGAGAAGAGAAGAGAAGAGAAGAGAAGAGAAGAGAAGAGAAGAGAAGAGAAGAGAAGAGAAGAGAAGAGAAGAGAAGAGAAGAGAAGAGAAGAGAAGAGAAGCAAGAAAATTCGCAATTGAATTAACTAATAAAATGTTAGACTACTCGTACTAGTAATTTTAAAGAAGTCACCACATCATCCCTGTCCTCCTTGATTTACACTGACTTCCTGCTGCTGTTTAAATAAATGTTAAATAAAAATCTATTATAAACATTGAAATCAATGTTATGGTCAACACACCTGCCTATATGCAAGAACTCATCACTGCCTATAAACCTACACGAAATCTCCTATCATCCTCACATTTGGTTCTAACCTCTAAAACATATAATCTTAAATCATTGTCAACGTTAAGTTCCTTCAAAGTTGCAGCTCCTTCACTCTGGAACTCCTAACTCCTATTTAAACAATATTCAAATGTATCACTTTCCTAAATCAAAGCTAAAAAACCTTCTTTTTCAAACAAGCTTTGAAATTGTAATTATGATATTTTTATGTTATTTTTTTCAGAACAGACTTATAAAAATCATGTAAAAGATAAAAATTGAATTAAACAAATTGTTAAACTATTCGGGCTAATATTCTCAATCATGTAAAAATTATAATCTTAATAAAAACTCTTATAATTAGATTATTTAGGATGAATCGAATCGATATAAAATAAAATAGATAAAAAGTTTTACAAGTTTTTGGTTGCCGTGCACTTATATAAAATATGTATATATCGTAAACTACTTAATTTGTAACCATTATAATGTTGTAATTGTATTTATATAATATGTATTGATGTAAACAGTGTAAATAAACTGAAATTGAAATTGAAATTGAAATTTCAGAAATACCTACCTTTTTCGGTGTGTTGAGGAATTAAGCTCTGAACTGCTTAGCAGATGTACCAAAGTAAATTGATTTTTAAAACTATTTAAATAATAGTTTGACTATCTGTGATTTCATTGGCTGAAGCCTTTGTAACAAAAAGTTGTTTTTCAAACTGATGTTCAATTATTCATGGTGTTTGAAGCAGCAGCTGGATCCACATACTAGATCAAAACAAGTTGAAAACTTAACAACGCAACCAATTCAACCGGGGCCACAGAAACAAACTGTTTCAAATTAAATATTTTAGAGATCATCTGTACTGAAACAAAAAGGTTGTACAGGATTTTCACAGGGCTGGCTAAGATGTTTTAGGGGCCAACCATTTAACTTTTGATGGGGGGGGGGGGGGGGGGATTTGGTCCGTGCACGAAATTTTTTTAGTCAGCTGGCATGCGCACGGAATATATTTGATAGAAATGCAAAGATTTGAGTGGCAATATGGGCTTGCACGAATTTTTTTTCGGCCTAATGGAAATTTGTAGGAATTGTGCAGGAAATTTATTTTCAAAATCACCCACCCACCCCCTCAAAAGTTAAATGGTCGGCCCCTTAGTCTTATTCATTCTTGAATTGATCTTATCCGTTCACATATAATGAGATTATTAATATTTTAAGCAAAAAACAACAAACATTTGTAGATAGTAAATTGTTTTACGGTGTTACAGATTTCATTCTATTACCTATCGTTTATATCAAACACCGAGGCAGCCTATACTAGTTTACTCGCTAGTTTCTATTTCTATTTTTTACGGTGTTACAGATTTCATTCTATTACCTATCGTTTATATCAAACACCGAGGCAGCCTATACTAGTTTACTCGCTAGTTTCTATTTCTATTTTTTACGGTGTTACAAATTTCATTATATTACCTATCGTTTATATCAAACACCGACACAGCCTATACTAGTTTACTCGCTAGTTTCCACAAACATTTGAAGAAATTCTATTTTTCACATTCTTGATCGTCATTGGATAATTTTGTTGTGTGGGCCTATGTTAATCTGCATGTTTCTTATATAATTATGGATCAAGAGCATAGAAGATGTAACCGAAAGATATCATTGAAAGAAAATAATCATTTTTTAAACTTTATGCTTAATTACTCATGGCAGTTGAAGCACAATGAAACCCAATGTTACCCAAACAAGGTAGATTAAACCAGTTGAAAATGTAAGACAAATAACGGTTATACATCATAGAAGCTTAGACCGAGAGGGATTGTGGGACACCCTACTATAATTATATATATTTGTAACCATGTCAAGATTGTACTCAGAGGACCTCTGTTTGAGATACAGTGAAAGCCCGCCTTGCGGTCACCCGCTTAATACGGCCATGCAACCCTTCATCATCATCATCTTTAGCCCATATCTGCATTAGTAGACATTGGGTGGTTAAGGCCTCAGCCAACCATATCCAGGTCCAAGGTTCTTTTTAGTGACTGTTTGTAAAATACATCAGCATTCATATTAATGTTCTTTAGTACTTGATGTTCCACAGGCAGCCCAAGCAATTCATTTTTACAGTAGAGATATGTGAGGATAAAAAATAGATATTTTTTATTGAAATAAATTTGAACATATTTTAATCCTGTGTTGTTGTTAAACTTATTTGGTGTCATTCTGGGTGGTTTTTGAACGTTTTAGAGCATTTTTTCTTAATGTTTGCCCATAGAAAGGCTGGTCACTCGTGATCGAGATCGCTTGTCTTCGATGGTCGAAAAAATCATGTTTAATCCTTCCTTTGCTTTCCAAATCCCCTCAGCAACATAGATTAATGATCCTTTTTTCACGGATCCCCAGTCAGACCTCACGAAATCATAGATATTGAACGATTTTTAACGACAATTTTCCTTCAGATTATCTGTTAGCCGCGGTTAAAGGACACCGATAACTTCGTAGCCGGGCCTTCTTTTGTAAAACTCATTCTGATTGGATGATTGGTAACCATGGAATAGAGTCGTCCAATCAGAATGAGTTTTACAAAATAAGGCCCGGTTGCGAAGTTATCGGTATCCGTCACAGATCATCTGAAGGAAAATTGTCGTTGAAAATCGTTCAATATCTATGATTTCGTGAGGTCTGACTCGAGATCCATGAACATTTTGCTGGTTTCTGGACAGATGGATCAATAATCTATGTTGCTGAGGGGATTTTGAAGGCAAAGGAAGGATTAAACATAATTTTTTTCGACCATCGAAGACAAGCGATCTCGATCACGAGTGACCAGCCTTTCCATATTTAAGTACAGGTGGGCAAACATTAAGAACAAATGCTCTAAAACGTTTAAAAAACACCCAGAATGACATTAAATAAGTTTAACAACAACACAGGATTGAAATATGTTCAAATTTATTTCAATAAAAAATATCGATTTTTTCCTTACATATCTCTACTGTGAAAGTGAATTGCTTGGGATGCCTGTGGCTGTTCAAGTGTAATTATTGGCCTTCCTCTCTTGATGTTAATGTTGTTGTTAAAGAGGAGTCTCTTTGTTAGGGTGTTGTTTGGCTGACGCGCCAGGTGTGCTAAATATTTTGTTTTTTGTCTTTTCACAAACTTGATAGGGTCTTCAGCTTTACAGAGTTTTTGTACGTCATTGTTGGTTAATACATAACGGAAGTCCTGTTCTTGATCGGGATCTTCATTTTCTTCTTTTGATTTTTTTCTCTTAAAGCTGCCCTTTATCATCCTTCTAAGCATGTTAATATATGATCCCCTAAGTCGATTTTCCTGATGTCGGGTTATGCTCCATGTTTGGCATGAGTATGTAAGTCGGCTACGAACCATGGTATTTAGAATGTATACTCGTTTTCAGATACATTTTGTGGTTGGTCAGTTTTTTACATAGTTGGTTAAACTTTGCTTCAGCAACAGTAATACGTAGATCAATTTCTACATCACCTGTTGATGATTGATCAAATTGAATGTCTTCGCCAAGATATCGGAATATCTTACATTCTCAACAGGCTTGCCATTGAGGTTCACAACTCTCTCGGGGTATGTTTCACTGTTTTCGTCAACATATTTGTAGTTGGCAATCATTGTCTTTGTCTTTGATGTATTAATCTTTAGATGGAATCGTTCAATTGGATCTTATTGCGGCCAGTTTTTTAGGTCCCGAATAAATGCATGTCCATACATTTTCTATAAAATTTACCCGCTCAATACAGCCACCCCACCCCGTTAATACGGCCACTTTGGGCTGTCCCTTCGGTGGCCGGATTAACGGGGTTCAACTGTATTATATAACTGTGCTGATACCAAGAGGGATTATGGGAAATACATTATAATTACATGTATGTGACTTGAGAGATGCAGTCACTGAATACTGAATCATGTCAAGATTGTATTCAAAGGACCTCTTTTATCTCGTATGATATCCCATCCACAATGACCAAATACCAACAATGACGATTTTAATTTTGATGGACTATAGCCCATCCAAAATGATCGAAAATGACCAAAAATGACGCTTTTTTACGGATTATCTCTTCGCCTACAGCGATTATTATTGGATTTTTGACTGTTTTTGATTTGTAAGTTAAAAACTGATTTCAATTCCTTTTTGCACATTTTGCTTCGGCTATAGTCCATCAACATCAAAAATTGTCGTCTTTGGTGATTTTGCGCATTTTTTATTGGCTAAAGTCCACCAAAATTTGTCATTTTTGCACATTTTGCGTGGGCTAAAGTCCATCAAAACTCGTCACTTTTGATCATTCTAGCGCATTTTGCATGGGCTATGCGGTCCATTTTTTGAAAAAAAGAAGAAACATCAAAGCAAGTTGTACATGCAAGAGATGCAGAAGACAGTGCTAATCAATATCGGGACTAGTTGACCTGTATGAAAAGTATAATGAAGGTCACTTTGAAGTGGTTTTATGAGTGTGCAATAATAATGATAATAATGGGTTCTTAGAACAAGGGCGCCAAAACATAAAGTTCAATGCATTGTGAAATGTTTGGACCTAGGAATTTAAATCAAGTTTTACTTATCTCAAATGTTGTCCAGAAAATGTGTAATTGTCCGCTTTTAAGCACGATAATGTGGTGTATTCCACCACACCGACGATATCCCCAACGGTCGCTTGAACACTAAGATTGTGTGCCGCTGCACTAGCCGTTAAACGTAGTGTTGCCGCGAACATTCGTTGTTTATTAGCTAAACACTAATTGGATTAAAATCGAGTTCGCTACTAAATTCACCTAGTCTCTTTAGGACTGAACTTTTCGTTTTGGCGCCCTTGCTTAGAACGCATATAAAAAATCTCTATGCGTTTACAAAATTATTAAATATCAAATATATAAAAGCTATATACAAATTATAATGATGGTGATGATGATAGTATAGATAATGATGGTTGATAATGCTGATGTTGATGATATTAATGAGTTTACTTAATCTATTTATCAAAATATGGATTAGTTTGTGATAATGATCATGATGATGATGACGACGATGATGATGATGATGATGATGATGACGATGATGACGATGATGATGATGACGATGATGATGATAATGATGATGATGATGATGATGACGATGATGACGATGATGATGATGATGACGATGATGACGATGATGATGATGATGATGATGATGATGATGATGACGATGATGACGATGATGATGATGACGATGATGATGATGATGATGATGATGACGATGATGACGATGATGATGTTGATGATGTTGATGATGATAGTGGTTGTGGAACACATTTAAACATAGTCAAGTAGGTTTATAAAGTTTATTCATTCAATATTACATCATAGCTTATATAACATGTTTTTATATTATTAAATTCAATGGCGGATCCAGGACAATTTCAAGGAGGGTGACCGTTAGAGTACACGCCATAAAACCGTCAAACAATTACTTAATAGTTAGAGCAAAATTCAGATTTAGTTATCAGCTATTTAGTCAATGTCTTACTAAACATGCACTCAGACTTGAGCCACGCAACACACATTACAGTGAAGGATACAATTAGCCTTTTTTTCATATCAAGCAAGGGACTGGAACCAAGTTTCTCAAAATTAATTTAATTCAAAAATAAACCCTTCACAGGAAAGAACAAATACAACTTAGTAAGAATTGAGAGTTGGAACAAGTTTGTGCAAATTGCAAAGAAATTATAGTATTTTAATTGTTTTTGTGCAAAGAATATATAGTTTGGAAGGACGTTTTGGAAGACACCATACATGTCTGTTATTTTGGCAGAGTTTGGATGCTCATAATTTTTTTTTCTATTTAGCCAAACGTTCTGAAACTTGGTCAATAAGCTTATATTTGGTTACTCTCCCATGAGACGGGGCTATTTTTTCTGGAACCATAATTAAATTAGGTTTTTGACACTCGTACCTAGTCCCTTGCTCGATATGAAAAAGACGAATAGTTACACTGTTCTGCTGCAGTGATATCCACAAGTTGGTACAAAATAGTGCCATGTTAAAAGGATACACCTAATTGACACGTAGATTGTAGATCTTAGGTCTTAGAAGCGGAGATTGAAGTGGTGGATGAGATTTTAATACAAGTTTCATGCATACTAATTATAAAACCCCAATCACCACTTCGGTCTCCGCTTCTGTGCGCTATATTCTATAATCCACGAACTATATCCAGGTGTATTCGCTTTGAGGTGCGCAAAGAATTGTTTGTCAAAACGAACAGTTCCAAAATGGCGCCTCGAAACTGCAACGATTTCGGTTACTTTTAGGCATTTGCGTTTTGTTTTTATTCTTTTTTATTGCAGATAGAGCAGCAGGGAGCTTATGTTGTCCAAGGTACATATAATTTTTTAATGTAAAGTTATATTATGGACGTATTAATAGACGATTAACGGCGGGAAACAATTTTCTCGAACGACGCCATTTTGAAAATGATTCTGATTGGCTTATACTAGCCGAAAGTGCGCGTGCGAAATAACCTGGACGATCTTGATCTTCGTTTCTAACAAAACAGGTTTTTTTCTAGTTAGGTGTATATGACGTGCACTCTAACTGGAAAGGCATCACATAGTATTTTTCAGTTCTTATATTATCCGTTATTCTTATGATTTAAGTCACCCAAATCACCCCCTCCCCCTCCCCTTGATCCGCACTTGAAATTATTATCAAATATTTATGTTGTTTATGTTTATTCTGATTTTTCAAATTTATACAGCGTTAATCGTTTTCATTTTCATAAGTTATTATTACCGTGAATGCCAATCATAAGATAGATTTCTCTTTCTTAAAAGAGCCATTTTTAAATATGATCATAAGTGGCGGCCATTTATGAAAGACGTCTATTGCATTTGACGGCCGTTATGTGCAATATGGTCCTTTCGCGTCGTTTTTTAAATCTTTTGTCACAAAAACTTCGTCTAAAGATTATTGAAGTTTTGATGATTCTCCTCTAAGAAGAGGATTTTAAAGTGCCTATAACAGCATGTTAAAAAGTGCTTTAAAACTACATTAATATGCAAACTTCCTACACTGACCAAAATTCAAGTTGCTCATTCATTTGGCTAAAATCGATCATGTGATATCATTGTATTTGAGGACAACGCGCTTGTCGTCATTTTAAACGGTTTAGTTCACGCTTCGAGTGCACTATGCAAAATGAAAGTAGAAAATGATAGATTTGAAGAACTTAATAATCAGGAAATTGAAGGATTTATAGATGGAGCCATTCCAATTGCTACCAAGCGACAAACACAGTGGGAAATTTCCGTTTTCAAAGGAAAACCATTGAACTGTACATTTGAATCAAAACAAGGCATTTTTGTTGTAGCTTTGTCGATAGCTCTTATAATTAATGAATGAAAATCTTCTTGTTTAAAGCGTTAGCTTAAACAAAAACAAGACAATTATCAAAACACAACCTGCACCACTAATTTGCAGAATTCCCCAACGTTTGTTGATTTTGGAAATGCGAAGTTTGAAAATTGTAATTTTGTGTTCAATTTATACAAGGCATAAGACAAAGTAACGCCTTTTGAATAAGATTTGGGCCAGTAAGAATATTTCAATTATTTTCGTGTTTTAAGTAAGGAATTATTTATTTATATATCTTAACTTTTGAGTTCCTTTCTGTATTTATCAAAATAGTAATGACTGTTTGAAAATTAAAATACTCTGTGCATGATTCAACACGTTCAAATTCGTAAATGACATGTTAACAATTCAACATGTCGCGACTTCTGCTCTGCAGCGTACTCAGTTTGCATATTAAAAGGATTAGAGACTTCTAGCTCGTGTTTTGTCGGAGAATAAATGCACTTGCTGACTGCATAATGAAATTTCTCATACTGCATTAAAATATTTCTGTATTAAAATTTCTCGTTCATTATACGGTCAGCGCGTGCATTAATTATTCTCCAACAAAACACTCACATCAGTCTCTAACCCCTAAATAACTAGCGGTTAAACTAGTATGGACTACTTAAGTGTTTCTCAGGAAACAATACTAATTATTCCAGTAATATATTATTGTACGATAATCAGCGATAGCGTAAATTACATTATTTGTTGATGCATTTAATCATTTGCCTTCATATTATCTATTTATCAATTTCAATTTTATTTATTTATTTATTCATTCATTCATTTATTTATATACTTATTCAAATATTTATTTATTTATTTATTCATTTAATAAATTATTTATTTAATTATTTATTTAATTTGATATTTATTTGATAATTAGTTATTTTTTTTTGTCTTCGTTTTTTCTTTCTTACTTTTTTTTATTCATTTATTCATTTATGTATTTATTCATTATTATATTCATTCATTTATGTATTTATTCATTATTATATTCATTTATTTATGTATTTATTCATTATTATATTCATTTATTTATGTATTTATTCATTATTATATTCATTTATTTATGTATTTATTCATTATTATATTCATTTATTTATGTATTTATTCATTATTATATTCATTTATTTATGTATTTATTCATTATTATATTCATTTATTTATGTATTTATTCATTATTATATTCATTTATTTATGTATTTATTCATTATTATATTCATTTATTTTTGTATTTATTCATTATTATATTCATTCATTTATGTATTTATTCATTATTATATTCATTTATTTATGTATTTATTCATTATTATATTCATTTATTTATTTATGTATTTATTCATTATTATATTCATTTATTTATGTATTTATTCATTATTATATTCATTTATTTATGTATTTATTCATTATTATATTCATTTATTTATGTATTTATTCATTATTATATTCATTTATTTATGTATTTATTCATTATTATATTCATTTATTTATGTATTTATTCATTATTATATTCATTTATTTATGTATTTATTCATTATTGTATTCATTCATTTATGTATTTATTCATTATTATATTCATTCATTTATGTATCTATTCATTATTATATTCATTCATTTATGTATTTATTCATTATTGTATTCATTCATTTATGTATTTATTCATTATTATATTCATTCATTTATGTATTTATTCATTATTATATTCATTTATTTATGTATTTATTCATTATTATATTCATTCATTTATGTATTTATTCATTATTATATTCATTTATTTATGTATTTATTCATTATTATATTCATTTATTTATGTATTTATTCATTATTATATTCATTTATTTATTTATGTATTTATTCATTATTATATTCATTCATTTATGTATTTATTCATTATTGTATTCATTTATTTATGTATTTATTCATTATTGTATTCATTCATTTATGTATTTATTCATTATTATATTCATTCATTTATGTATTTATTCATTATTGTATTCATTTATTTATGTATTTATTCATTATTATATTCATTTATTTATGTATTTATTCATTATTATATTCATTTATTTATGTATTTATTCATTATTATATTCATTTATTTATGTATTTATTCATTATTATATTCATTCATTTATGTATTTATTCATTATTGTATTCATTTATTTTTGTATTTATTCATTATTGTATTCATTTATTTATGTATTTATTTACTTATATATTCATTCATTTATTTATTCATTAATACATTAATTATATCATTTATTTATTAACCTATTTATTTGTTTATTTATTCATTTATATTTTATATATATTTTTATATTATATTTATCTTTCTATTTTTTTTATTTTTATTCATAACGTTTAAACTATTTGTAATTTTGCGTGGGTGTTTCTATTTCATTATTTATTAACTTATTTGTTTATGTACTTTGTTCATACATACTTTATTTATACAGTCATTCAATAACTCCTTCATTCATTCATCCATTCATGCATTCAAAATTTTATCTTTTCACTCGTCATTTTATCAATCTATTCATACGTCTATCCATTCATTTATTTATCCATCTATTAAGGTTACGGTCCACGTTCGAGGTGTGCTTTCACATGGTCTCAGTTAAAAGTTTGTTTACCGCGTCATTTTAGAATAACAATAGACATATTATATATCATTTTAAAGCTTTTATAACAGAGAATAAGACTGTGTATGTTTTGTTAAAAACAACAATTTTCTGTAAGATATGCTCTTCGAAAAACATCAAAATTAACCGCCTTCAATGCGAGTTGTTTAAAAAAGTATAAGTCAAAAAGTTCATACTGCTTTGCCGTTATTTCTTCGTTATGTCAATCAACATATATTGGTCTTCAAAACCGTGTCCAGTTTTTTTAATAAAATGCTTAGTTTTAGAGTTATGGCCCGTTTTGTTATTTAACTTGAAGTTTTAACAATGAGTCGACTTTGAAACACATTTATTCAAGAACGAAGCATTTTATCGAAAAAACTGGACACGATTTTGAACACATGTATGTGCTGATTGACATAATGCGGAAAGGACGGCGAAGTAGTAGGAACTTTTGGACTTACACTTTTTTTAATGAAAGCGCTCGATTTTGAGGTTTTACGTGAAGCATTGGTTAAATATATTCTTTTTCTTAAAAAAACTTACATAGTCTTATTCTCTGTTATATAAGCTTTAAAATGATATATACTTTGTCTATCTTTATTGTTAAGTGACGCGCTAAACAATTTTTAACTGAGATCACCCCGCGAACGTGGACCGTAACCTTAATTCATTGATTGATTTATTGATTTATAGCGTTTAATCTGTTTGTAAATTTGCCAGCGTGAAAGTTTCTAAAGCAACAGTTGGAGATAAAATGTAAGTTCACTAGAAGTTAAACTATTATAGGGCATGTTAATGTTTCTAACTATACGCTTTGCTTAAACAAGTTTCCGTAATACTAATTGTATAATTTAAAGTGTGATAGTAAAATAAGTACAACAAAAGAACACAATGGAATTGAATTGCATTACAGCAGTTCTCAGTACACATGCACCGCTCCCATAAAAACATCGCTATAAAACATGAAGTTGGTGGACGTCAATCAAACTGTGTTTACGAGGCGTATGGTGTTTTACTTCAGTCGGGCTGCGAAACATCTCTGAATCCGACGAAGAAGTTATTGTGGGAATTCAGCTTCCAGATTCAGACATGTTTCGCAACCCGACGGAAGTAAAAACACCATACGCCTCGTAAACACAGTTTGATTGACGTCCACCAACTTCACGTTTTATAGCGGTGCTTTTTATGCGAGCGGTGCACGTGTGACTGAGAACTGCTGTAATGAGTGATACACTATAGAGTATGTTTCGCGGGTTAATAGGGAACTTTAGATTTGACAACGAGTACGAGATTGAGTACGAGTACAAGTTTTGAAATTGGCCTTCTGTGTCTTGTTGATGATGAATTGTAGTCTTGTGTATAGATTGAGACACCAAATGAATAAAAACAAGAAGTGGGATGTAATTCAGTATCAACAATACACACACGACCAATTTTAAAACTCGTACTCGTACTCAATGTCGTACTCGTAGTCAAATCTAAAGCTCCCTAATACGAACGGCTCTAATACGAAATTAATTCTTACTAATATTACAATTAAGTGACACTGACAATACTACACCATGTCAGAAACGTCGCTTTCCATATCGCTGATATCAAAGGGTATGGTATACCCCTCTTCATCTTCCCCAATCTCGATCATTTCTACATAGGGTGTGTCTTTTGTCATCATTGTCTCAAGGGTCTTTATGATGTCACTGAACGATGGTCTTTCCTCGGCGTGCTCGTTCCAGCAGCTTTTCATAACTTTGTACCTAAGCAAAGAGAATTACCAGAAGTTTCTTAATACATATATTTCGGACGATATAATAATAATTATGTTTGTATAGCGTATATCCATCGTCCATCATCAGTGTATTAACTAACATGAAGCTAACATATGAATAAATTGCAATTATATTTTTAACCTCTAGGGACTGCATGCATGGAATGATTTAGTTCAATAGTTTCAACGGAACTGATTGTCCTTGTTCATTAAGATCTTGATTGTGTTCTTTTATAAGGACTGCTTCAGTACCTATCAACTTTGTACCCAGGGTAAAATGGAAATCATTTGAAATGATGAATCTTAGTTGCTTATGTGAATGATGGTCGAGAGGTAAAAGTCAGTGCTCCGTTTTACCGGTATTTAAAGCTACTTAAAGCTACACGGAAAGAAGAGAAGTCGAAACAAGGATGCGAGGTCACTAGGAATTAAACTCGGGTTCTCTCGCACGGAAAGCCGCGCACTAGCCAACTGTGCCATCCTTGCTCCTTAGGTCGCTTGCTTCTGTTGACTGAATTCATCGCCAGAAAAACCGAACCAAACGGGGAAGAGCCTAATATGCAGGGTTTTTTTAAGCAAAGACAGATGTCAATCAAATGCATTGTCTTTTAGTGAAATATGAATGGCTTTCGGTGCGTATACTATTTCACTGACAAACTTGGCGGCAGTAATAAGAAAGGAAGGATATCATTCAGTTTGCACTTATTGCTGGACGAAAATTGACTTCAAGGGTGAGAAAATTCAAGCTGTTGTGAGCTAATAATAATAATAATAATAATAATAATAATAATAATAATAATAATAATAATAATAATAATAATAATAATAATAATAATAATAATAATAATAATAATGATAATACATTTCTTATATAGTGCGCCCCATAAAATATCGGTGCGCTTTAAAAAAATAACACGAAAAAGATTAAAAATTGCTATGAATCAAAAAGAAATGTTTTTAGTTTGTTTTTGTAGGAGGATAGCAGTTTAATGTTCCTGAGATCAGCAGGCAAAGTGTTCCAAAGAGAGGCAGCAGCAACAGAGAACAGAGAACTAAGACTTACAGGACTACAAGGGTTCAAATTTCTTAGTTCTTATATGGAATAATATTTTATCATTTTTTTCTAGATCGCCTAAACAAAATTGTAGTTAGTGAGTAGGAAGGATAGAGATGGCGTTCGCCCCTTTTTGTCCAAAAAAGAACAACTTTTCATCTAAAAGTTTCAAACAAAACCTATTTGATGGCGCGTGCGTCGCTTTCATTCCCGCCGAAATGTAACAACCAATCAGCATCGCGATGAACACGGACATAAGGGTGTGAGCTTGGGCTTCCTGTGCCAAAAGCATGCATTGCCATTTTTCTTAAGTATAGTGTTCCGCTTACGCGGTCCAGCCCGCGCGGGAGTTCCGCTATAATTTTCTTTAAAACGTCAAAACGTTGATTTTTCCTTCAACGGTCAAAAAGGTGAATTTTTGACCGTCAACCATTTAAGTGACTCCCCCTTCCCCCAATTAGACCTCCATGCAATAAGGGGTAGCTATCTCAATTACTATGAAACTTAAATAATATTTTTTTTTATCCAATTTATTAAATCAAAAATAACGTGACAGGCGTTTTAAGAGAACAATATAAGTGTATATCAAAATATCTTACATGTCGTCTGGACATAGATCCGGCTTTTCCATCCTGTTACCTTTTTTAAGGAAGCGCAAAAGTTTCTCGATATAGATAGTATTGTAGGGTAGCTTCCCTGTCAATAAAATACAGGAATAAATAAATAAGCAAGCAAGCAAGCAAGCAAGCAAGCAAGCAAGCAAGCAAGCAAGCAAGCAAGCAAGCAAGCAAGCAAGCAAGCAAGCAAGCAAGCAAGCAAGCAAGCAAGCAAGCAAGCAAGCAAGCAAGCAAGCAAGCAAGCAAGCAAGCAAGCAAGCAAGCAAGCAAGCAAGCAAGCAAGCAAGCAAGCAAGCAAGCAAGCAAGCAAGCAAGCAAGCAAGCAAGCAAGCAAGCAAGCAAGCAAGCAAGCAAGCAAATAAATTATTGAGGATAATTTAATGACTGGCTCTCATACTAATACATACTAACTACGATTGTATGATTGTAAGCCGCGCCAGCGGTCCGTACGATAATTGTAAAGCGCATATTATTGAGACGTATTTGAAATGCGCTATATTACCACCGCATTACCCTACATGATTCAATAAGACGTGAACTTTGTTTAAAACTGGTCTTCTGCAGCCAAAAATTAAGGTACCCGACGTGCAGAGGTTTCTTTTTCTTACCTGGAACGACGAGGGAAAAAAAACTCTGCCGGCACCTGCGATTTTACATCCAAGTTTTTGGATGTAAAATATTATGGGCTATCTACAATCTTGGCAGAAACTAGTGAGACACTTTTACGGTTTTCTCTATTTTGACCTTTACCTATACATTTTCGATATAATCCTCCCCTCCCCCTCCACACAATGTTGGTTTTTAGTTAACATGTTTCCTTGATGACTGCCAGGCCAACATTGTGTAGTGGGGGAGGGGGGAGTGGCTTTAGCAACAAATTTAGGCCCCAAAAGCACGCGCATTACGGTATAAGACTAATGTCCCATTTTCAAAGCAGTTGTCTCACTTAGTTTTTGCCGAGGTTGTAGCTATAAACTGGTTTTCAACCATGTGATGACAGAAAACATCACTTTCCCACGCGTTAATTAACGTGGATGTTTACTTTTGATTTCAATCAGTCGATACCAGGACCAACAAGATTTAATATTACAGATCGCTGTAGCTGTACGCAACATTAGATTTACTCCACAGACTAAACAATGTCGTTCTTATATTTTTTGATAATTTGTGTTTTTGACGTTATTAAGCGGAAAACATTTCGCCATATTTGCTCAGTTGCGCGAAATTTTGATTTTAATTTGTCACGCAAAAACCTAATTGATTGACCTTTGGAAAACACGCATGCTCAATACGATTAACTGTGGGTGCCAGGAGAGGCTTGTTTTCTCGTCGTACCAGGTAAATAAAAGAAACCTCTGCACGCAGGGTACAATTAATTCAAGCACGAAGCTTCGACAACCGACTTATAATTGAAAATAAGTATAATTATTTTAATTTTAGTTAGTTTCAGTTTGAGTAGTGTTTAATAAACGAGCAGGAGTGTTTTATCAGGATTTAAAACCACGAGGCGTACGGGAATAATGAATGAGGTTTGAATGGCCTTACAATCCCATGACAAAAGAAATAAAACGAAAAATTATGATTAAACAGTTCTCTAGGGAAAAATTCCTTAATGGACCTAAATCAACATATTTAAAAAAAACTGCATGGTTAATTAACACTTATTGCGTATAGGTATTCATTCCGGCCAACGATCGACCTAGAATGCCTCCAAAGCGGATCTTTCGCGAATCAAAAAGTATGTTCCTAGCTCAACACGCCATGTAACAAAATGGTCATTCAAGATTTTTGTCTCTTGGAAAAGTGGAAGGCCAAATAAAAATCCGGGTTTAGAAGAGATTGGATTTAAAGCCGAGATTAAAAAAATCTAAAGTCTTGACACTAATACTGTCAACATGTCGGCCGAGTCCTTGGACTTTTGGTTGACGGGATGGACAGCGATATCCCCCTAGATCTTTGTATAGCATAATGTGGACTGCAACGTCATTTGGATGAGGGTAATAGAGCTGAAGCAGTTCGACTGCTAAATAAAGATGACAGAAGGTAAAATATTGTATTTCTTTTATCACTTAGTTTTCAGTATACAAGTGCTTAGGCACTAATATCTCAGTTATTAGTACATACGTAAAAACCATTTACAAAGAGAAACATGCAGATTTAAGTTTATTAACAGATTTCGAGATTCCAGACGAAATCCTAAGCAACATGATTCTCCCAAGCTTAAGTGAAACTGTAACTTCAAATGTATCATCCATGATAACCAAATCTGTGTTTAATAATTGTACTTTCAATTTCAAGTAATGTCGTACTTTGCATTGTGTAACACTACAACATATATTTGAATAAGTAGAATGTTTAATTAAAGTATTGCAAGCCATGATTATATTTTATTTGTGTAAGTCACTTTTAAAATATGTCATTGAATTCATTATCTAGGTACTTTATAACGTGTGTACATTTTGTAAGCTTTGGGTCTTTATCAGTGAATTTCTAATGAGAGAAATCTTTATATCAAGATTTCTCTCATTAGAAATTCACTGATGAAGACCCAAAGCTTACAAAATGTACACACGTTATAAAGTACCTAGATAATGATTCATTATCTTAATTATCATAACAATGATTTTACTCATTCAGCCCCACTTTCCCCTGGGACCGAAATCAAATCCCCCCCGGGCTTTAAGAAAGATGATATATTATTATGGTATAAAGGTCCATTCACGTGACTGATTTCTTTGATGTCATTGGATTGTGTCCTCATTAATTATTCATGAGTTTTTGAAGCCTTTTTATTTGGTACGACGCTTGCGTATATGACCTATATTTGTGTGTTCCAGCATCACTTACCGATGGAGTATATCTCCCAAAGGACTACACCATAAGACCATCTGTAAACAACACAACATACTTTATTATTATATCATCAGCCACATTTACTATATCCAAAAACATAACTAAATTGCTATTTTGGAATAGAGCTAAAACACTATATCCATGAAATCAAATAAAATTGCTACTCTGGAATAGAGCTAAAACACTAATTTCCATGAAATCAAATCAAATTGCTATTATGGAATAGAGCTAAAACACTATCCATGAAATAAAGTAAAAAATGCTACTCTGGAATGGAGCTAAAACACTTATATCCATGACATAAAATAAAATTGCTATTCTGGAAAGAGCTAAAACACTATCCATGTGCATAAAAAAAAGTTCAAATTGCAGCATTCTTAGTTTTTATTTGAATCTCAAGATCTCCCCTTTAAATATATTCAAAATGTAAATTGAATTATTGCTTACACATCACTTTTACTGGTAAATATCTGGTCTTCAAGAGCTTCAGGTGACATCCATCTTAAAGGCAGTTTACGACGTCCTTGAGCATGATATAATTTATCCTGATAGTTCACTTGACGAGAGAGTCCAAAATCAGCAACTTTGGCAACCAAGCCATCAGCGACGAGAATGTTACGAACAGCGAGATCACGGTGAACGATTCCTTTTGACGACAGGTATTCCTACATAGCATAACAAGCTGGTCAGACATAGAGCTAGTACCAATATAAACTTTTAAATTTTGTGATCCAAAATAAATTATGAAAAAATCCCTATTACAAGCAAAACACAGTACTTAAAACATAACCAGCTTAGATATATTTCATATCCAGAAGAGACCTGGACTATGACCACATCACAGCCAAACATTGATCTCTTTCTACATACCATTCCCTGTGCAATGTTCCACGAAAAGGACATTAACTCTTCCAACAGACTTTCCAAACTTTGTTTCGCGTCATAGCCTACGTCGGAATTTGATGAATTTGATGCTGAAGGTTCATTGGTTGAAGAGGGACGAAACTTGACGTACGTCTAAAAACAACAAGATGATGCGATGAAAAATCCATTGTCTAAATTGTGGAATTGTGCAACACTTACCTTGTTGCGTTTGTCTTTAAGTAAATTGAGCAAATCACCGTGTTGTGCAAACTCCACAACTAAAAAGGGTTGTTCCTCTTTGGTACAACAGGCAACCATTGTAATGATGTTCCTATGGCAACCAACAGTTTTCATTAATTCGATTTCGCAAAGGAAGTCACTTTGGTCTTGTGCAGATGCTCCTTCTGAAAAAAAAAAAATGGTTGTTGGTTTTTTTTTTACACTTTTTTTCTAGAGAGATGAAATATATACTATTATTAACCACTTACGTACCATGCAACATTTTAACAGCTACAAGCATACTGTTCCTGCTGTCTGACTTGTCCTTGTTGGAAGATGTTTCAGTTGGATTGGATTCAAGTGCATTTCTATCCATTCGTCCCTTCCATACTATACCAAAGGCTCCTTGACCGAGCTCTTCCAGTAACTCTACTTCGTTGATATCAACCTCCCACGGGTCTTTAATGGCGGAAGCCCTGAAAAACGATCTTAATCAAATACCTGATCTTGGTACATTATATAATATAGAACTGCTTTAAAATCTTTGACAAACTTTACTTTACAATGCATTTCAAAATGTGGTACAGAAGCATAATGCTCAAATATATTTAAAAATGTGTTTAAGACTCTATATATTTATAAATACTTAAATCCTTGTAGCATTGTAAACAAGAACACGCAAGGCCGTAGTACCCTCAAAATGATTGACTAACATTTAAAGACCCACTATCGACCGTGATGCTTTGCGCGCCTCGACCTTATTTTATGTATCACGAAATTATCAAAGTTCATAATGCCTTCTCAATTCAAATAATCCTAAGTATCCTGCTAATATCTCAAACCATTTCACTCTATTTAAGTTCTCTATGTATTTCACAACATCTGTGCCGCAATATTAATATTTTGTATATTTTCCGTAAATAGATGTAAATAACAAGCTTTTATGTTTGAGTAGATTACAATCAACTCGGCCGCTTCGCAGGCATTTCATTCCGATCCACGGACTAGCAGTTAAAATATGCCATAGAGCTGCTCAGACGAGACGATAATATACTGTGGGTATTAAACATACTTGTTTTATATTTGGAGCTCAACGTTCTTAAACGTATTGTATTAATACAACGATTGCTTTAATAATAATAATAACAAAGCGGACAAACCGAGTTGATCAATATCGTTACATTGGCCCTCTTCGTGCTACGGCCCTGAAACGTTCATCAGCTATGATTAATTTGAGAGTTATTCCACCATTGTTTTACAATTACATATTTATACAGTCCTTTAATTTTCAAACGTACCTTTTGTTCAATTGTTTTCTTCTTTTGATGAATACGAAGAGCAAAATCAAGAAAATAAGGACAAGTACACCAGAACCCAGTCCCGCTCCTATCACGATACTTGAAGAGACTTTTGGATCTTCTTGAGAGATGCTTGTGGAGGTTTCTGGTGAAGTAGTCACAACTCTTTTGGCGAGGGACATTTTTGGTGAGTGTCGTGGATCACTGGCTGGATATGAGAATAAATAAACACACATGTTTATGAGAATGCATGTTAGAATATTTTCTAACTTTATACAAGCAGTACTTACTGATATATTTACTTTGAAAAACCAATACAATTTTAAACCCTGCGCCGACATGCTGGTGATCAGACTTAAACTTCACCCATAAGGACTGCCCTGTTGATTTATGCAAGTAATCTCCTGAACGTGCTTCACTTGTGAAGTTCTTCAACACCAAAGCACTTTCATCCATACCATCTCTAATCTCTAAATAGTCTCCTTGAGCCAAGTTAAACTTAGTCAGTGCAAAGCCAACTATATTATTTTGGGGTGCGGTGATGAGCCACGTGCATGCTTGGTCGTTTGCGTATCGATCAGGGTAGAAAGGACTTTCGATAGGAATTTTATCACTGGATATTACTTTAGGAGATGAGGAAGAACATGCTGGAAAGTAAAACACAAAAAGAATGATTTGCCGATCTTTCCTTAGCAAACCATACACATCTACAATCTGATTACGGTTTCGTTTCATGCTTATTTTAATTTGTTTACTCGTTTTTCGAAGGTATGGACACCACAAAAGCTTACACCAATTACCGTAATTCACGATGACATAACACCAAAGCAATCTATTGTTTTAATTCAAATCAACTCAATCGGCAGAGGGGACAAAATTGCAGCACATAATACTATATAGAAACACAAGTAAAATTGGATTTGTGTTATAGCTGAAGTATGTACATGTACAGTTAAATATCTCAATATCTTTACAATCACTTATCCTTGTAAACACACAAATGGAAACTAGCGAGTAAACTAGTATAGGTTGCGTCGGTGTTTGATAAAAACGATAGGTAATATAATGAAATTTGTAACACCGAAAAAATGTTGAGAGACTTAACTTTACTGACGTTTCGAGCTTTAGCCCTTCGTCGGAGTAAAAAAGAGAAATCCTCTGTTACAAATTTTATTATATTACCAATCATGTAAACACACTTTGACGTCATAGTAAAATAAAACAATTTCTGTAAGCCTTGTTCATAAGTCAGACTGCTTAAGGATGTTCGCTGGAAAATGCAAAGTAAATGTCAATTTCCTGAGACTTTGCCAGTTGATAAAACTAAATAAGATGCATCAAATAAATTTAAAAAATGGGGGGCACCGTCGTTGTTTTCGAGATAAATGGCGTCAAAAGTACATGATTTGTTTATTTATTAATTCTCATTCATTTATTTACTTTCCCTGTATTGTTGCTAAATTTTGATAATAGCTTTGTAATATCATTTATTTTAGCTATCTTCAATCATAATTTTCTAAAGGTACTGATCAGCAGTTCTCTGTTACTTTGTTTTTATTTTTTTTTTCTGTCATATTTATATTTATTCACTTTGAAAGATTCCTCAAATAGACTAGTTGGGCTGCCTGTGGTACAAGCACAAATGTTTACCTTTTGATTTGTTAAAAAATCTCCATGTCAAATTGAATCCTTCAGCAACATCGTTTTTATCAGATTTAAAACTTATCCACAAGTATTTTTGAGAAGACGCCCATCTTTCGTCTAAGCCTGGCTTAGTCGTAAAGTTCTTTAACACCACAGAACTCTCGTTCATACCGTCTCGTATCTCTAGATAGTCCCCTGGTTGGGCCAAGTGAAACTTTGAAAACCAGAATCTAACAATCTGATGCTGAGGTGCGGTGATAAGCCACGTGCATCGAACATTGTTTCGATAGAGAGGTTTGAAAGGCGTTATATTGCTGTCAGATGTATTTATCAAAGAAACCATCGACGATAAACATGCTGAAAATTACACAGCAACTTCATTAGTATGTACTTTGAAAATAACGTGTACAAAAAAACATCATATTAACAGACATTTACCTTTTGGCTTTTTTATAAACTTAATTGGTATACTGAATCCTCTAAAAGTGAAATGCTTGCCGGAGTTGAACCTAATCCAAAGGTGCCGTTTACTAGATGTCCTCCAATGATCTAGTTTTGGTTTCGTTTTATAAGAAGCTTCCAATAGCACAGCCTTTTCATCCTCTCCTTCTAGTAGTTGTACATAGTCTCCTGGGCCCAAGTCAAAGTCAGTAAACATAAACCCGACAACGCTATGTTCTGGCGCTGTGACGGTCCATGCGCATATCACGTTAAATGGATAGTATTCTGGATATAAAGGACTTGTGATGGGCTCTTCATCACTGGATATTTTCTCACTGCCTTGTAGACAGCCTGTACAAAATAAAAATAATATTTCCTTGTAAACAATACTTTTAAAAGCTGTCAAATTTAATTCACGATAAGTTTGTCTACAAAGTGAGGAAGTGTTGTACAGCCGCGGAAATTATCCTACTAAAAAGATCAAATATATAGTGCAGCGCATGAATGACGTCACAAAAATTGAGACAAAGGCCTAACTCGGACAAACACACTTTTATTTAACTTTCGCCAAACTATTTTCAATGCCGATCGACCGAAGCAAATCTTTGTTTAATCACGTTGGTATTAGCCTTTTTCATATCGAGCAAGGGACTGGAACCAAGTTTCTCAAATTAATTTAATTCCAAAATAAACCCCTTCACAGGAAAAAACAAAACAATACAAATTAGGAAGAATTGAAAGTTTGAACAAGTTTGTGCAAATTGCAGCGAAATTATTTATTTTTATTTTTATTTTTTTGGAAAATACAAAGAATGTATGGTTTGGAAGGACGTTTTGGAAGGACACCATACATTTCTCTGTAATTTTGGCAGAGTTTGGATGCTCATAAATTTTTTTTCTATTTAGCCAAACGTTCTGAAACTTGGTCAATAAGCTTATATTTAAGTACTCTCCCATGAGACGGGGTTATTTTTTCTGGAACCATAATTAAATTAATTTCTGATTCTGCTGTATACATGTACAGACCTCCAGTTCGGTTATTTAGATCAAACTATATAATCGGTGAAATTAAACATAAGTAAAAAAAGTTCTTCATCGCCTATATCAATAATTTGTAACAATTTACGTCTAGTTTTATGGTAAAATGCTTACTTTGTTTTAAAACATGGAACTTTATATTAAAGAGGAATCCTTGACGATTCTTTTGCTGATCAGACTTGAAGTGAATTAAACAGTTGAATCTACAAAGTGTCATCCATGTATTCAGGGGTATTGGCGAACCTTTCGTTAAGGCCGCTATTACTGGGTTACCATGTCTACGTATAGTAAGGACATCCCCTTGGGCAAGGTTAAAGCTGCTGAACTTGAAGCTGATATACGCATAACGGTTTGTTTCGATACTCCAACTACAATCTTGGTTGTTGGGGTAGTCATATGGATGAAAAGGACTCGCAATCGTCGCGGGGCTATAGGATAACTTAGTATTGCGTGTGGTGCAGGCTGAAACAAAATAAAATAGATTAAAATGTATAAAAAGCAAAAGGGAGAATTTATCGAGATGTAAAGCAAAACAAATCATAATAAATTACATTAGTTGGAAAGAAATTAATTAAAATAATAGAAGGAAAAAAGAAATGTTCAGCCAATTAAAATTTGTTCCACTATTTTGTTGATCTGAATAAAACTTATACAAGAAGATAGACGACTTTCATAAATGGCCGCCACAAATTATCTTAATTTTTTAGATTGAAGTTTTAAGAAAACGAAAGCTATCATATGATAGCATTTCACCATAATAATACCTTGTGAAAGTTTGTGAAAAAAAAAAACGATTAAATTTTCAAGAAGCTTGTAAGAGTTTTTTAAAAAAGTGACTGTCAGTAAAAATCGAGAATCGGCCGACAGTTGTGAAAAATAACAAACATTCAACTTTTAAAACGCCAGTACAATAGTCAATCTTTTGAGTAATAAATGCTGAAAATAAAAAATATATCATTAAATTGCTTAGAATACAGTAAAAACCCGCATATAAGAACCAATGGATTAAGAACCACTAGGCTAAAATTTGGTTTTTAAGCACCTGTTTTAAAAAAACACTTTAGCCTAAGAAATTAAACTGGTTCTTATTTAAAAGGTTTCAAGATTTATTTGGATTTATTATATTATTTTTATTTTTTCACAAGTTTATTTTTTCTTTGATTCTATCAAAAAAAATGTTATGTTATGTTTATGTTTATATTTAGTAATAAAAACACCATATAATGGAAATTGTTTTTGCTTTGTAAATAAGAACCAGTTAAGAACCACCTTAGGCTAATTTATCACAAAATACCAATTACATAAGAACCACTTTAGCCTAACCTAGGAAAATAGTGGTTCTTATATGCGGGTTTTTACTGTATATCGTATATTTTCAATGAACAAGAGACCGCTGAAGTCGTGACAAAGCAGGATTGACTTGACTTCCAAATGACAGCGACGAGCTAGCTAGCACACAGGGAGCCCACAGGCATTGTTGATTTCCGAATAAAAAAAATTGATAAATGTAAATAAAATCGATCAACGTTTAATGCCGTGTCACGCGATTGTTTGACCTAACTGGTAAACACCGGTATCCTATATCCACGGTCATTTCTTACCCGGCGGGGTACGTTATTAGCGTCTCGGGTTTCGGCTTACCGGATTAACCGTTAAGGCTTCTCAAAGCTAAGAATATACTTGAACGGGCGACAGTTGATAGCTATTTCAAATTTGAAGTTCAGCCAATCCGGTAAGCCTTAACGGTTAATCCGGTAAGCCGAAACCCGAGACGCTAATAACGTACCCCGCCGGGTAAGAAATGACCGTGGATATAAGATACCGGTGTTTTCCAGTCACGGCATTAAACGTTGATCGATTTTATTTACATTTATCAATTTTTTTATTCGGAAATCAACAATGCCTGTGGGCTCCCTGTGGCTAGCACGTGCAACAAACGAATATTCACAGTTCTTAGTCTAATTACTATAACGTTTCAATCCTTCTCACCATTGCTAGATGATCTAGTTGAATGCAAAAAATAAAAATCGGCAGAAGCTGGCAGAAATTTAATTCCTTTAGATTATATTTTCCTTTCGTTTATATCATTGGTGAATTTAATAAAAACTGCGTAGATTATTCCAATAGTTTGTACTCGCCGATCAAAAATGACCTATTTTGGACGCCAGATGGTCTCGGACGGGAATTTCAACTTTTCTCGATTTCTGCAAAATTAAAAATCGGCCAAACCTCTAGCTCTAACTATTTTTTTTTTGTTGAAAAGAGTTAAAATTATGAGAGAATGGAATTTTTCACAACTGTCGGCGGATTCTCGATTTTAACTGACAGTCACTCTTAAAAATCATAAAAAAACACCAAAACGAGGCACCAAAGGCCTCAGCAGAAAATTACATACACGTCTCTACATTTTTCATTGAGCATAATTTCTTTGGTATTTTAGCCAAAGCATCAAAACCTTTCAAACATGCCAATTTCAGGTAGGTTCTTTCTTATGGCAATGCCAAAATATTAAAATATCTGTTTATTTATAACATCATTTTCTGCTACATATTATGGTATTTATGAAAGTTTTTCTATACCTTTAATATTTTCTTCATAAGCAAAAACTACGACAAGCTTTAATTTTTCAGTATTGAAGTTAACCCTTTTAAACTTCATCCATAAGTACCGCCCACTAGATGTCCAGAAATATTGTACAGGAGATGGAGATGCTTCAGTATAGTTGTGCAACATCACAGCACTTTCATTCATACCATCTCGTACCACAAACGAGTCACCTCGCTGATAAATGACGATATCCATTATTTGATATCTGACTAACTGACTTTCCTTAGGTGCGGCAATGAGCCACGTACATTCCAGGTTATTGGCATAGTTGTTATCCAATGACATCCAAATTTGATCATGACGTGGAGAGTGCTTCGTCAATAAAACTTGGACTGGTGGTTGACATTCTAAAGAGCAACATTGGAATGAGTATAACAATAGAATAAAAATATCAAATAATCGTTAATCGCCGTCATTTATCATTAATATAAACGTCTTCATCCCTTTGATTATTGGGGTTGGTGACTGGGGGTTGGGGTCCGGGGAAGATTACAACAACAACAACGACGACGACGACGATAACAACATGAACAACAACAACAACAACAGCAACTACGACAAAAACAACAACGTCGACACCACCACCACCACCACCAACAACAACGACGACGACGACAACAACGACAACAACAACGACAACAACAACAACGACGACGACGACGACAACAACAACAACAACAACAACAACGACGACTACGAAAACAACAACAGCAACGACGAACACAAAAACAGCAACGACGACAACAACAGCAACGACGACAACAACAGCAACAACATCAACGTCGAAAACATCAACCTTGACAACATCAACGTCAACAACAATAACAACAACAACAACAACAACAATAACTACGACGACGACGACGACAACAACAACGAAATAACACCGACGACAACGACGATGGCGACAACAATGACAACAACAACAACAACAACGACAACAAAAACAATAATAACAGCAAGGACGAACACAACAACAACAACAACAACAACAACGACGACGACGACGACGACGACAACAACAACACCGACGACGCTCATTAACGTCGACAACATCAACGTCGACAACATCAACGACAACAACAACAACAACGACGACAACGACAACGACAATGACAACAACAACAACAACAACAACAACGACGATGACAACAAAGACAAGGACAAAAACAACAACATTAACAACAACAACAACATCAAAGTTGACAACATCAACGTTGACAACATCAACGTTGACAACATCAACATCAACGTCCAAGTCAACGTCAAAACCAACAACAACAACGACGACGACGACAACAACAACAACGACGAACACAAAAACAGCAACAACGACAGCAACAACAGCAACGACGACAACATCAACGTTGACCACATCAACGTCGACAACAACAACAACAACGAACACAAAAACATCGTCGACAACATCAACGACAACAACAACAACGACGGCGACGACAACAACGACAATGACAAAAACAACAACATTAACAACAACAACAACAACGACAACAAAAACAATAATAACAGCAAGGACGAACACAACAACAACGACGACGACGACAACAACAACAACACCGACGACGTTGACGACAACAATGACAACAACCAAAGCAATAACATCAACGTCGACAAGATCAACGTCGACAACATCAACGTCAACAACGTCAACAACAACAACAACAACAACGACGACGACGACGGCAACAACAACAACGACAAACACAAAAACACCAACAACGACAGCAACAACAACAGCAACGACGACAACATCAACGTCGACAACAACAACAATAGCAGCAACGTCGACAAAATCAACGTTGACAACATCAACGTCGACAACAACAACAACAACGAATACAAAAACATCAACGTCGACAACATCAACGTCGACAACATCAACGACAACAACAACAACAACGACGACGACGACAACGACAATGACAACAACAACAACAACAACAACAACGACGATGACAACATCAACGTCGACAACAACAACAACAGCAGCAACGTCGACAAAATCAACGTTGACAACATCAACGTCGACAACAACAACAACAACGAATACTAAAACATCAACGTCGACAACATCAACGTCGACAACATCAACGACAACAACAACAACAACGACGACGACGACAACGACAATGACAACAACAACAACAACAACAACAACAACGACGATGACAACAACGACAATGACAAAAACAACAACATTAACAACAACAACAACATCAAAGTTGACAACATCAACGTTGACAACATCAACATCAACGTCAACGTCAAAACCAACAACAACAACGACGACGACGACAACAACAACAACGACGAACACAAAAACAGCAACAACGACAGCAACAACAACAACGACGACAACATCAACGTTGACCACATCAACGTCGAAAACAACAACAACAACGAACACAAAAACATCGTCGACAACATCAACGACAACAAAAACAACGACGGCGACAACAACAACGACAAAAACGGCAATGACAAAAACAACATCATTAACAACAACAACAACAACAACAACATCAACGTTGACAACATCAACGTTAACGTCAACGTCAAAAACAACAACAACAACAACAACGACGACGACAACAACAACAACGACGAACACAAAAAACAGCAACAACAGCAACGACGACATCATCAATGTTGACAACATCAACGTCGACAACAACAACAATAGCAGCAACGTCGACAAAATCAACGTTGACAACATCAACGTCGACAACAACAACAACAACGAATACAAAAACATCAACGTCGACAACATCAACGTCGACAACATCAACGACAACAACAACAACAACGACGACGACGACAACGACAATGACAACAACAACAACAACAACAACGACGATGACAACAACGACAATGACAAAAACAACAACATTAACAACAACAACAACATCAAAGTTGACAACATCAACGTTGACAACATCAACGTTGACAACATCAACATCAACGTCAACGTCAAAACCAACAACAACATCGACGACGACGACAACAACAACAACGACGAACACAAAAACAGCAACAACGACAGCAACAACAACAACGACGACAACATCAACGTTGACCACATCAACGTCGAAAACAACAACAACAACGAACACAAAAACATCGTCGACAACATCAACGACAACAAAAACAACGACGGCGACGACAACAACGACAAAAACGGCAATGACAAAAACAACATCATTAACAACAACAACAACAACAACAACATCAACGTTGACAACATCAACGTTAACGTCAACGTCAAAAATAACAACAACAACAACAACAACGACGACGACAACAACAACGACGACGACAACAACAACAACGACGAACACAAAAAACAGCAACAACAGCAACGACGACATCATCAATGTTGACAACATCAACGTCGACAACAACAACAACAATAGCAGCAACGTCGACAAAATCAACGTTGACAACATCAACGTCGACAACAACAACAACAACGAATACAAAAACATCAACGTCGACAACATCAACGTCGACAACATCAACAACAACAACAACAACAACGACGACGACGACAACGACAATGACAACAACAACAACAACAACAACAACGACGATGACAACAACGACAATGACAAAAACAACAACATTAACAACAAAAACAACATCAAAGTTGACAACATCAACGTTGACAACATCAACATCAACGTCAACGTCAAAACCAACAACAACAACGACGACGACGACAACAACAACAACGACGAACACAAAAACAGCAACAACGACAGCAATAACAGCAACGACGACAACATCAACGTTGACCACATCAACGTCAACAACAACAACAACAACGAACACAAAAACATCGTCGACAACATCAACGACAACAAAAACAACGACGGCGATGACAACAACGACAAAAACGGCAATGACAAAAACAACATCATTAACAACAACAACAACAACAACATCAACGTTGACAACATCAACGTTAACGTCAACGTCAAAAACAACAACAACAACAACAACAACGACGACGACAACAACAACAACGACGAACACAAAAAACAGCAACAACAGCAACGACGACATCATCAATGTTGACAACATCAACGTCGACAACAACAACAATAGCAGCAACGTCGACAAAATCAACGTTGACAACATCAACGTCGACAACAACAACAACAACGAATACAAAAACATCAACGTCGACAACATCAACGACAACAACAACAACAACGACGACGACGACAACGACAATGACAACAACAACAACAACAACGACGATGACAACAACGACAATGACAACAACAACAACAACGACGATGACAACAACAACAACAACAACAACAACGACGACGACGACGACGACGACAACAACAACACCGACGACGCTCATTAACGTCGACAACATCAACGTCGACAACATCAACGACAACAACAACAACAACGACGACAACGACAACGACAATGACAACAACAACAACAACAACAACAACGACGATGACAACAAAGACAAGGACAAAAACAACAACATTAACAACAACAACAACATCAAAGTTGACAACATCAACGTTGACAACATCAACGTTGACAACATCAACATCAACGTCCAAGTCAACGTCAAAACCAACAACAACAACGACGACGACGACAACAACAACAACGACGAACACAAAAACAGCAACAACGACAGCAACAACAGCAACGACGACAACATCAACGTTGACCACATCAACGTCGACAACAACAACAACAACGAACACAAAAACATCGTCGACAACATCAACGACAACAACAACAACGACGGCGACGACAACAACGACAATGACAAAAACAACAACATTAACAACAACAACAACAACGACAACAAAAACAATAATAACAGCAAGGACGAACACAACAACAACGACGACGACGACAACAACAACAACACCGACGACGTTGACGACAACAATGACAACAACCAAAGCAATAACATCAACGTCGACAAGATCAACGTCGACAACATCAACGTCAACAACGTCAACAACAACAACAACAACAACGACGACGACGACGGCAACAACAACAACGACAAACACAAAAACACCAACAACGACAGCAACAACAACAGCAACGACGACAACATCAACGTCGACAACAACAACAATAGCAGCAACGTCGACAAAATCAACGTTGACAACATCAACGTCGACAACAACAACAACAACGAATACAAAAACATCAACGTCGACAACATCAACGTCGACAACATCAACGACAACAACAACAACAACGACGACGACGACAACGACAATGACAACAACAACAACAACAACAACAACGACGATGACAACATCAACGTCGACAACAACAACAACAGCAGCAACGTCGACAAAATCAACGTTGACAACATCAACGTCGACAACAACAACAACAACGAATACTAAAACATCAACGTCGACAACATCAACGTCGACAACATCAACGACAACAACAACAACAACGACGACGACGACAACGACAATGACAACAACAACAACAACAACAACAACAACGACGATGACAACAACGACAATGACAAAAACAACAACATTAACAACAACAACAACATCAAAGTTGACAACATCAACGTTGACAACATCAACATCAACGTCAACGTCAAAACCAACAACAACAACGACGACGACGACAACAACAACAACGACGAACACAAAAACAGCAACAACGACAGCAACAACAACAACGACGACAACATCAACGTT
>OX459106.1:1508226-1543226 GCA_949775045.1 Metridium senile
ACAACAACAACAACAACAACATCAACGTTGACAACATCAACGTTAACGTCAACGTCAAAAACAACAACAACAACAACAACGACGACGACAACAACAACAACGACGAACACAAAAAACAGCAACAACAGCAACGACGACATCATCAATGTTGACAACATCAACGTCGACAACAACAACAATAGCAGCAACGTCGACAAAATCAACGTTGACAACATCAATTTCGACAACATCAACATCGACAACATCAACGTCGACAACATCAACGACAACAACAACAGCAACAACAACAACAACGACGAAAACAACAACAGCAACAACAAACACAAAAACAGCAACGACGACAACACCATCAACGTCGACAACATCAACGTCGACAACATCAACATTGACAACATCAACGTCGACAGCAATAGCAACAACAACGACGACGACAACGACAACAACAGCAACGACGAATACAAAAACAGCAACGTCGACAACAACAACAACGACAAACATAAAAACACCAACGTCGACAACATCAACGTTGACAACATCAACGTCGACAGCAACAGCAACGACAACGACGACGACGACGACAACAACAACGACGTAGACGAAAACAACAACAACTGCAACGACGAACACAAAAACAGCAACGTCGACAACAACAACAATGACGAACATAAAAACACCAACGTCTACAACATCAACGTTGACAACATCAACGTCGACAACAACGACGATGACGACGACGATGAAGACGACGACAACAACAACGACGACGAACACAAAAACAGCAACAACGACAGCAACAACAACAGCAACGACAACAACATCAACGTTGACAACATCAACGACGACGAAAACAACGACGACGACAACAACAGCAACGACAGCAACAACAACAGCAACGACGACAACATCAACGTTGACAACATTAACGTCGACAACAACAACAACAACAACAACAACAGCAGCAACGTCGACAACATCAACGTTGACAACAGCAACGTCGACAACAACAACAGCAACGTCGACAAAATCAACGTTGACAACATCAACGTCGACAACAACAACGTTGACAATATCAACGTCGACAACATCAACGTCGACAACAATAACAACAACAACAACAATGAAAACAACAACAGCAACGACGAACACAAAAACAGCAACGACGACAACAATAGCAACAACAACAACAACAACGACGACGACGATAATGACAACAACAACAACAACAACAACAACAACAACAACAACAACAACGACGACGACGACGACGACAACAACAACAACAACAACAACGACGACGACGACGACAACAATGACAATGACAACAACAACAACAACAACTTCAACGTTGACAACATCAACGTCAACGTCAACAACAACAACGACGACGACGACGACGACGACGACAACAACAACAGCAACGACATTAAAAAACATCAACGACAAGAACAGCGACGTCAACAACAACAACGACAACAATAACAACAACAACGACGACGACGACGACAAGAACAAAAACAACACCAACAATAATTTATTGTACCTTTATATCATATAAAATACAAAATACAAAAATTGATGATTTTGAAATATTTCTAGGTACTGACTCTAAGAAATAACCAAGAAGCTAAAGATAAACTAGACGCTCTATGAGCGTGTAGTCGGGCTTGTCATAAAATCAACACATGAGGCTAAACATTTCTAATTTTATGATAGAATGAACATTCCATGGTAGTTTGATTTAATACGTCACTTTGGGCTTCCTGTGTTACTACTATAGACACAGCTATAGGGTCTTTTTCTTGAGCCCACGTACCCTCATGCGGTCAGCGGTAGGGGTGGTATTTTGAGTCACAACTGCATAAATTAAAAAAATGAATACTAATGTGGACTGAGTTTACGGTCTAATTATTGAATCCTAAAAAACCTAAAAACCTAAAAACTCAGAAAATCAGCCAAGAGTGAGTTTGAATAGATTTATTGGTAAAAACGGTGTCAAAATACAAAACAACATATTTTTTTCTACAAAAAGTACAAAATTAGTTTTTCATGTTCAAAAATCATTACAACAAAACCACAAGTTACCAAAAACGATAATCCCTCTTTTATATTCTACAAAATCCAGTTATTGTTTACGGGGCAGGTTGTGCAAAACAAAATAATCTAAAACATGTTCAGTTCAGCCGAGTAATGATTCCAACTCAGAAAATCAGCCAAGAGTAGATTTTAAACAGATTTATTGGTCAAAACAGCAGGTACAAAACCATATTTTTTCAGTGTAAAAAGGGCACAAGTTTTTTATGTTTTTAAATGAGTTTATTTTACAAAAAAAGTCATTAGAACATAGTCACAAGTTGAGATGTACAATTATATATAAGTTATCTCTTTGTTTTAAGCAAACAAAAAGGTAATCCCTCTGTTATACTGCAAAGTCCTGTTATTGTTTAGAGCACGTTTTCCAAGCAATTTAGTTCATTGGTATTATAAGGCATATTAGTTTTTCAGTTTTGTTTTCGCATCTGATACTAAACTTCTGCTAAAAAATAATTATTCTAATCTTCAAGTGCTAGGAGTTTCAAGTTTCCTATGCAACAAGAACGCTTTTCGTGCATTTGCAACTGGACTACTGAACCTTTCACCAGTCTCGACAATTTTGAACTGGTGTTTAGGAATTGAACCCATACCAAAATTGCACATGATCAAAGGCAATTTGATGATAGTTTGTCCGACTTCGGAAATGTAGCAGCACCTCAATTTTGAACTCTGGAAAAATGCATCCCAGGATAACATATTGGGACGATTGTTGAACAGAGGATTGATGGTTTGAGAAGCCAAGTCACTTGCTAACATTTGAAGGTAAACTTGTTTTTTCAACTCTATCTCTTCTTGATTTTGTTCGTTCATCAGTTGCAATATTTTGCTGCTATTGTTTTCGTAGTAAAGATCGTAAAGGTAGTTTCTCATCAGAGATTTTAGCCTGAAGCACTCAGGATTTTCTGCTTCGAGATCATGTTCATATTTCATGTAAAAGTTGAATGTTTCCAGTAGTGTTGATAAGGGAAGTTCCTTTTGCATGCGAAACCAGCTCTTTTGGAAGCTCGTTATCCAAAAGGATTCGTTTGCTTCCCAATTAAGCAGTTCATCGACTGTAACCCTTCTACCCTTGCTTCGTTCAAGATCGTCTATCCTCTCTTTGTTTCCAATATCCTTACAACAGTGATAAAACAGAGATTTGTAAAATATTTTTAGCTCTTTCACAACCTCTGTTTCTTGCTTAGTTTCCAGCTTTTCGACCTTAGGTTTTGCCTTGAGAATTAGACCACTTCTTAGCTTCATAGTTTTAATTTACCGGTCTTTTGTTTTGTATGGAATGAGTGATGAGATCGATGATGATCGATGATGCCGAATGACAATTTTCTCTCTACAAGGTTATGTTTTGTTTGTTCTCCTTATAAATATGTAGCAGCAGATCATGAGTTGCTATCACGTGTTGGATACTTATTGTATAATAGATCTCAGTTTCTCGGCCTTGATTTTACTAAAAATGAAGCCACTTGGTAGATATATCTTTCTTTTTTCTTCTCGTATGCATATCAATTCTCTTAATGTCAAAGCGTTCCGAACACTTTTCTTTTTTCTTAGTATTGTATTTAGAATTCGCCATTTGTTTGGTATCTTCACGCTGTATTCTTGTTACCGTTAGATAATTATTAAAGTTGGTTTCCATATCTTCTTGTCGCTTTAGAATTCTTTGTAATGCTTTCTCTAGTTGTAACTCTTTGTTGTTTGCTGTAGTTTCTTTGTTCTGTAAAGGCATACTTATTCCAAGCTTGCTCCATTTTAACCATTTAGCACGTTCTTCTGTATCCATATGGTGTATTTGATCGAGATGATTCGCTAGTCGAACAAGGTTTCTACTTGTACAGCCGAAAACAGGACAGTCTCTTCGCTTGCGACCCATAATCTTAGATGTTTATTACTTGATCATGACCATGAATGTTTTATAGTAAATGGTAGTAATCTAAATATGTATCCTTATTTATCTAAAGGCCCGTCGAGGCCCGAATAGGTCATTTGTGGCCTTTAATGGCTCGGAAGGCCCGTTCGTTAGGAAGGATATTTCAAGGAAAATGTAGTTTTTATCTATCTGTCCGTTCGCGTGTAACAAACATTACCTAGGCAACCAGCGATTCCACCAATACAAGTACGGAGTTATTCATACATATGGTATACTTTTTACAAACATTTATTGAGGATAAGATATGATAGGGAAGACGAAAGCTTATATAGTCATTTGACGGGGGAACGCTACAGAGAACCATGTCTCATTCTGACTCCGACTATGAAGATGAAAGTTTGCATAGTGATGAGGAAAGTGTCCAGGAAAGCGACGATTCTTCTGAAGACAGTCATGAAGAGGATGAGATGGATGATGGTGTGGAAGTGAACGTCTGGGAAAAACTTCAAACAGAAGCGGTCAAAAGGCATGAAGAAGAATGGGAAGATTTGGTACAGAAATATAAGCAAAATGGTGATGGTGACGAAGCAGCAAATGTTAAAGCGAGTAATGCCGTGGTTCCTACTTTCAGAAAGGAACTCAGGGAGGTCCTATTTGAGCACCTAAAATGGATGCACTATTTAAAAAAGGATCCTATTTATAAAAAAGTTATGGCTACCAAGAAAAACCTAATTGATATGGAAGACTACAGCTGGGAGGAAGCAACTGAATCAGCCATAAACCAAAGAAAGTTTTTGCTCAACAAACTGTTTTCGAAACAAGAAGTTCCCAAACAAAATGTGGTGAATTTTGACACTTTTACCCACATGATCGTAAAAATTACAAATGATTATGTTACCATGTACAAGCATATTGTGTATCTTAAAAATAAATAACAATAACTTTATTTCACAATAATTATAATAACAATAACAAAGAAGACAATAATAGTAATGATTAATTATAATGTTAAAACGGGCGATATTAAAGGATCTAAAAAAAAAAAAAAAACAATTTTAAAATATGTAAAAAATTATTAAAATTATTAAGAAGATAAATATTTAAAAATAAATCAATTGATTATTGTGTATCTTAATAATAATAATAATAATAATAATAAATGTTTTGTCAATGGTTAAGTCTTGTTTGATTTTTGTAAAAAGTATACCATATGTATGAATAACTCCGTACTTGTATTGGAAGCTTGGAATAAGTATGCCTTTACAGAACGAAGAAACTACAGCAAACAACAAAGAGTTACAACTAGAGAAAGCATTACAAAGAATTCTAAAGCGACAAGAAGATATGGAAACCAACTTTAATAATTATCTAACGGTAACAAGAATACAGCGTGAAGATACCAAACAAATGGCGAATTCTAAATACAATACTAAGAAAAAAGAAAAGTGTTCGGAACGCTTTGACATTAAGAGAATTGATATGCATACGAGAAGAAAAAAGAAAGATATATCTACCAAGTGGCTTCATTTTTAGTAAAATCAAGGCCGAGAAACTGAGATCTATTATACAATAAGTATCCAACACGTGATAGCAACTCATGATCTGCTGCTACATATTTATAAGGAGAACAAACAAAACATAACCTTGTAGAGAGAAAATTGTCATTCGGCATCATCGATCATCATCGATCTCATCACTCATTCCATACAAAACAAAAGACCGGTAAATTAAAACTATGAAGCTAAGAAGTGGTCTAATTCTCAAGGCAAAACCTAAGGTCGAAAAGCTGGAAACTAAGCAAGAAACAGAGGTTGTGAAAGAGCTAAAAATATTTTACAAATCTCTGTTTTATCACTGTTGTAAGGATATTGGAAACAAAGAGAGGATAGACGATCTTGAACGAAGCAAGGGTAGAAGGGTTACAGTCGATGAACTGCTTAATTGGGAAGCAAACGAATCCTTTTGGATAACGAGCTTCCAAAAGAGCTGGTTTCGCATGCAAAAGGAACTTCCCTTATCAACACTACTGGAAACATTCAACTTTTACATGAAATATGAACATGATCTCGAAGCAGAAAATCCTGAGTGCTTCAGGCTAAAATCTCTGATGAGAAACTACCTTTACGATCTTTACTACGAAAACAATAGCAGCAAAATGTTGCAACTGATGAACGAACAAAATCAAGAAGAGATAGAGTTGAAAAAACAAGTTTACCTTCAAATGTTAGCAAGTGACTTGGCTTCTCAAACCATCAATCCTCTGTTCAACAATCGTCCCAATATGTTATCCTGGGATGCATTTTTCCAGAGTTCAAAATTGAGGTGCTGCTACATTCCCGAAGTCGGACAAACTATCATCAAATTGCCTTTGATCATGTGCAATTTTGGTATGGGTTCAATTCCTAAACACCAGTTCAAAATTGTCGAGACTGGTGAAAGGTTCAGTAGTCCAGTTGCAAATGCACGAAAAGCGTTCTTGTTGCATAGGAAACTTGAAACTCCTAGCACTTGAAGATTAGAATAATTATTTTTTAGCAGAAGTTTAGTATCAGATGCGAAAACAAAACTGAAAAACTAATATGCCTTATAATACCAATGAACTAAATTGCTTGGAAAACGTGCTCTAAACAATAACAGGACTTTGCAGTATAACAGAGGGATTACCTTTTTGTTTGCTTAAAACAAAGAGATAACTTATATATAATTGTACATCTCAACTTGTGACTATGTTCTAATGACTTTTTTTGTAAAATAAACTCATTTAAAAACATAAAAAACTTGTGCCCTTTTTACACTGAAAAAATATGGTTTTGTACCTGCTGTTTTGACCAATAAATCTGTTTAAAATCTACTCTTGGCTGATTTTCTGAGTTGGAATCATTACTCGGCTGAACTGAACATGTTTTAGATTATTTTGTTTTGCACAACCTGCCCCGTAAACAATAACTGGATTTTGTAGAATATAAAAGAGGGATTATCGTTTTTGGTAACTTGTGGTTTTGTTGTAATGATTTTTGCACATAAAAAACTAATTTTGTACTTTTTGTAGAAAAAAATATGTTGTTTTGTATTTTGATACCGTTTTTACCAATAAATCTATTCAAACTCACTCTTGGCTGATTTTCTGAGTTTTTAGGTTTTTAGGTTTTTTAGGATTCAATAATTAGACCGTAAACTCAGTCCACATTAGTATTCATTTTTTTAATTTATGCAGTTGTGACTCAAAATACCACCCCTACCGCTGACCGCATGAGGGTACGTGGGCTCAAGAAAAAGACCCTATAGCTGTGTCTATAGTAGTTGTGTTCGTTCCCAAAGCATCATGGGGGCCTATACGCGACATGACAGATAGATACATACATACATAGATTGGCTAAAAGGTAAACCTTATTAGAACGTATAGACTAATTAGAACCAGGTAAACATACGAGGTAATATTTAAATTGGTTAAATGAAAATTAAAAGATAAAAGATATATTAAAGAACAGAAATTTTAAATGTACAAAAAAATGAACACACACCTGTATATAAACCCACAATATTTGGGAGGAAAACAGTAAATCTAGATAACGTAAATAGCTATTTTAAGTTTAACATTTTTTTTCAGTCCGGTATATATCCTAGTAATTCGTGCGCTGTGATTTGCTAGCGCGCGGTCCGGTTTTTCACGATCTGCCCACGGTATCCGGGTATCCGGGTGGTAACATTTCTTCCCAGCGAGATATTAATTTTTGAAAAATTTGAAAAAGCTTCTTTAATAGGTAATTTTTAATTATGGTAATTTATCGAACAAAATAGTAGGAGATCTAGAATTCTGAATTGACCAAAACACTGACAGAATGCGATATATAACCGACTGAGAGAAAATTAAACGTTACGTGGCGTGCATTGGTTGTTTTTGTAAACATTTTGACAAGCAAAAGTTGAGAAAATCAAATCAATATTGTAAAAACTCACGAGAGAATACACAAAAGGTTGTGAGAATACACAAAGTTTTTTTTAGTTTTCTAAAGAATATAAAGCTCGTTCACATACCTCAATAATAGTTCATCTTTCATCTTCTTCATAAAGTACGACACAGACAAATTAATTCCTTCATCAGTTGACGGTGACTTCGATTAAACTTCTTATTTCTTATTATTTATCGAAAAATAAGCTTCAGTGGGCTTTTTTCTTGATGCAACGCCCACAAGACCGACGAATTACAACTCGTTTCAACATTCATCGTGGTTCTTAAGGTGGAACCCAACTAATTCAGAGCGAATTTTGTACAATTTTATTCTCTCTCGCTTCGCCAAACTAGAGCGTCAATTTAACTCGATTTTTCATATTTTGTACTTTGATTATCCTAGATTCTAACAATATACTTTATTTTTCGAATTTCTAAGAGGTCAACCAAAAGCATGCAGGAAGCCCGTCGCCGGGCCATTAGATTTTTGAAATTCGAGCACAGCCTTAAAGAGAGAGAAAAAAACGTGCACAGCAACAATGACAAAAAAAATACTCTTGCAAGTTGAAAAAAACTGGTAAGGCCTGAATACAGGCATATTATACGTATATAAAGCTATCCTGAGACACAAATAGGAAAATGTTTTTGTCCAAGGTTGCGCGAGAGTCAGAGTTGTGTTTTATTTTAGACATCTTAGCCCGCTTCTAGTTTTGATCCATATTGAGTTGGTATTTTAAAACGGCATTAAACAAAATTATTTTCATATTACATAAAGCTATCCTTAGACACTAATAGGAAAATGAAAAGAAGAAATAAATTGGTTGATTAATGTTAACAATAAAAACAGCACTGAAAATGTCTCATTTAATACGCAGAGCTATCCTGATACGCTAAAAGAAAAATGTGGAAAAGAAAGAAATTTATTAATTAACGTTTACAAAAAAAAAAAAACGTTTTAACATGTTCAAATAAATAAACAAATTACCACATGTACTAGTATATCCGTGGTGTATTTTAAAACGAGTAACGAGTGCGTTGCGTGACATGGAATGACCTTTGAAATGAATGCGTAATTAGATTTCAACAGAGTCGTAATAAATGTGAGAAATAATGAATGAACATGGGAAACTCGAAGAAAAATACGGTAATTCAATCTACAAAATTGTCCTGAGACACTTATTTACATCTTTAGTTACTGGACTGATAATAGTCCATCAGAAAAAAATATTAGCAAAGCCATCCCATAATTTCTAATATGTTTTTCATATATATATATTTATATATATCTGAGGTGGACAAAGTTATTGCAACCAGCTATATATATTATTCTATAATAATAATAATAATAATAATAATCAACTTTATTTCAAGAGGGTAACACTATATATACGGACGGTAAAGTGCTCAATACATTAAAATGTAGAGCGTTATAGATTGTAGGTGGATTAATGACAAGACATCACATTTTCTGTAACTCGGAGTCTCACGCTTACGCGATCTTAAGGCAGACTTTAATCTTTAAAGTCTATATATATATATATATATATATATATATATATATATATATATATACATTCGTTTGCAAAAATTCTGACCGCATCAAAGTCTATCGGGTGCATTGTGGGTAATGTTTATTTATGCCTTTGAGTGCTTTTATGCGCTCTTAGTACTATCAGCACCATCCCTAATACTTCAATGATGCTTACTCCATGTCATTGAATGAATTCTGAAAAATATTGGAGCGTTTAAAGGCAGAGTTACCTACATATCTATATACCTATATACTTATATACTTATATACTTGTACGGTCAGAATTTTTGCAAATGACTGTATATATATATATATATATATATATATATATATATATATATATACAGCCAATCTTGAAAAGGTTGTCCACTTGAAAAGACTTATATACTAAAAGAAATATCACGTGACTTATTCTAAAACTGGTCTTTTTTGTCGAGTCTAGAACTCAGACTTCTAGCGAGGGAAGAGACTGCTTGTTTGAATTCACCGCCATATTACTTTCAAACGCTATTGACTTTCTACATGCGCAGAAAGTGAATATAAAATGAGTCACGTGATATATCTTTTAGTATATATGTCTTTTAAGGTGGACAACCTTTTCGAGATCGGCTGTATGTAATTAAATATAAATTAGGGGTTAAATCCCGCAATACCGCAAAAATCATTTAAAAATCCTGCATTACTGCCAAAAAAATATCGCAAATACCGCATACCGCACAACATTTAATTAAAATCAAAGGTCATTAAACGTTTGCGGTTTTTTCACCATCCATACGTACCAAAAAAATACAAAAACAAAAGCCGTTAATATCGCATACCGCAGGAATTCTAAATCCCGCATTACCGCTAGATTTTGCTTATTTTACCGAAATGCCGCTTAAAAAAGGATAAATATCGCATGACGCAGGTATCCTAAATTCCGCATTATCTCAACAATTTATTCCTTTTACCGCAATATCGCATTAAAAATTGGCCAATACCGCAATACCGCAAACCTCAATGTCCCCCTCTATATGAGGGTGTGTCCCCCTATATATGAGGGTGTGTCCCCCTCTATATGTACCGTGTCTCCCTGTGGATTGGTTTGTAGCATACCTTGTGTAATGTTTCCTAGAATAGCTGTTTTTGATGTAGTTATTGTTGATAGTGATAACACCATCACTACCACTAGACAACAATACATCATACTTGGCTGGTTCTTTAGCTGCTGACACAAGGTTGTACATTAGTTCTACAGGGGAGTAGAGGGATAGAGTGTGTTAACAGCATCTGCCAAGGGACTGTACAATAATATTCAGGGGACCGGGGCTGAATAAAAATAATGATTAAGTTATAAAGGTTATTCATCGTGGATATGAGATAAGTAGAATGTAGTTCGTTTGTTTCACGAATGGCAAAAGTTTGGACCGAGACGTTTAATTCAGGCCTGCCCCTGGACCTTAAATCGCCGTAATTTAATGCGGTTTAAAGCGTTTTAAGGCGATTTAATGCGATTTAAGAAAATATGGCCAAACTTCGAGTGAAGTTTTAAGGCGTTTTAAGGCGTTTTAGTGCGATTTAAGGCGATTTAAGAAAAAATATAAGAAAATCAGAGGCGCCATAAGGCAATTTTAAGCAATTTACAGCAATTTAGGGATGTTTAAGAAAATATATGGTGAAGAAGATGCATTTTCTGGTGGTTTAAGTAATTCTTTTTTGTAAAAATGAACAACATTTTAAGTTCATTTAAGGAAATTTGAAAATAAAGGTATCATTGTTCAAAATATCATTTAAATATAATACTTCTAGTAAGCAAAAGCCAGTTTAAACTTTACATCAAAAATTGTATTCAATAAAGGTCAGTTTTATATCAATATAAGGAATGCCTGTGATTCATTTACATAATTGATTTAGAGTGCAAATATTATATCCATGAAATACAAAATAGTACAACATGATGCTAGTTAAACCTTACAATAGAATAGAGTGCAAATAGCGTAACAATTAAAGCACTTTTAAACAATGATTATCAATTATTTTAACATAGTTTAATACTATGAAACCAGTTGCAAAACAATTATTTTTATATCTTTTTTATTTTGAATATTTTTATTATCAACACTTTTAAACAACACTTCCTTTGTACATCTTTCTGTATATACATATAAATTAAATAATTCTATACGTTCTGGGTGCTTTCATTAAGGATTGCTGGCTATTTTCTAAGAAACATTTGTTTGAATTTGTATAATATTGCTAACCTCCAACAATAAGAATCTAATCTTTATTGTAGTAGATATTTTTCCAGATTAAACAAACGTTTCTGAAACCAGGGACTGAACAGTAACGAAATTATTAAAGCTAATATTTCTACATACCACTGATGAAGATTTAAAGTCCAATTCGCATCTTATCTTGATGTTAGTTAGTGTAAATGTTTCTGAAATTGTTTTTCCTGTCGCACTGATGATCCTTACAGAAAAACTTGGTTTTTGATACATAAATTATATCTTTTATGTATAAATAATCTCAGCGTGCATTTTCGGATCTTTCTCAGGAACCCATCCTATTTGACGTTCTCCAGATCGTATAGACAGCAAAATACCCCCAAACCATACCTTGATCCAAAAGCAAGTGTTTTTTCTTATGCTCACTTCAAATACTTCTTCTGGCTGATATTAATTACAGCAATAACCACTTCTTTACTTGATGCATACTTGGACGTTCCACTATTCGAAGGTGATGTCTGTGGCAGGTGGCAAGTCTTTTTTCCTTCTTGTTTCCTGGTTTTGATCTTATTTACAAGATGATCTCTTGTATGTACCTTTACAGGAGATGACAGAAGCTCAAAATAAAACTATGTTCGAGTATTCCGCCATTTTGATTTGTCCCAGTCTCTCACGCTAAGTCCTGACATGTGACCTATCTGACATGTGTTACTGTGCTGTCATAATATTATCGGCTATGACTCCCTCAATGAGAACTTTTTCTTTGACGATCGAATAAAACATTTTTTTCAACCCTTTGACGAAGTATCGATTAGCCGATACCGATTAGCCTCGTTGGCCATTTCTGAGCTTCGTATTACAAATCAAGAGTTCACTCAGTGAGTCGATGTATATTACCGTTCAGATTTGACAGAAAGTCTCATGAAATTGACCAGTAATTGGACACTCCTCCATCCACTCCCCCATCCCAACGGAGAAACACCTGTGCGGTGTTATCGCAGGCTCACAAAACCAATTTAAAATGGCGAACAGCAAGCTAAGATAGTTGAAGTGTTTTATATTTGCATGTGTTTTCCACTCGTTTATGTAAAATACGCAGACAACCTATTTGCACAAGTAAAGCTGAACAAATGATATTAACTTACAATTGCTTAATGGTGACCTTTTACTGTGTGACTTGACCATATTAATGTGTGACTGCATGCTTCTCACGTAAGTAGAATTCACTTGATTCTAAATTGTACAATAAAATTATTTACTAGTAAAGTTTTCGAGATATTTCGGTGAAAACCACATAAAATCTTAATTAATTTCTTTTCAATTTTCTTTCATATTTCGCTAGATTGACGATAATTATTTGTTATAGAAAGACCAACAAAAAATATTCTAAAATGTTATAAATAAATAATATGTTCTTGCAGTTTGGTTAAGTACTTTTAATGTGCTTTTATGTATATTTGCATGTAGAAGTTTCACAAAAAATGTTGAATTGTGCATTCCAAGACTGAAATGCATTGTTGGTTTCAAAGGTAGCAAATGTAGATTGATTTGCATTTCATATGAAGCTAATATACAAAACATAACTCTAATACACTGTACTGACATAATGGCATAAACTGCACAATGCATTTTGGTCTTGCATGGAATGTACTATTCAGTATTCATAAGTCAAACCCTTTCTGGAATAGTTATTTATTGTATATATACTGTATATATGTATGATTACATCCTATTGCAGAAGGATAAGAGCACATATTTATACAAAAATCTAATTTAATTAACATCCGGATAAACTATAGTATTTTGAGTTTTGCATCTCATTTATATTTGTATATTTGATTGTATAAATGTGTACCACAATTATTCTGTACTTGATGGTATGCATGTATAATTTCTTTTATACTACATATTCTCAATTTCAGAAAGGTTATGGTTTATATATATATAATTATCCCAATACCTTATTATTCGGTGTATCTTTTTATGAATTTTTTTATATTTACGTGTGTTTAGAAGGATAAGAACATTCATTGCAGAATATTAAAGTTGTCCTTCAGAAGCATTTTGTA
This sequence comes from Metridium senile, assembly GCA_949775045.1. NCBI lineage: Eukaryota > Metazoa > Cnidaria > Anthozoa > Actiniaria > Metridiidae > Metridium > Metridium senile. The sequence continues at coordinate 1,521,938 of OX459106.1, forward strand.
AGGTATTATGAGAGTAGGTTTGTGGCCATGTATTATACTGTATTTATTTATTTGGATCTCTATCTTCTGATGATGTCGTCGTCCAACAAAAGCTCAAGTTCCAAATAAATAAATACAGTAGTACATGGCCTCAAACCTACTCTCATAATTCATTGCAGTGTTTTGAGTTTGCATCTTTTTAGATGATTGGCCTTAGCCGGTTACTACAAGGTGTGCTTATACTGCAATCAAGTATATATACCAATATAGTGAAAATGGGTCGCAATGTTTTTAAGCGATTTTAGGCGTTTTAAGGTAATTTAGCGCGTTTTAAGGCGATTTAGCGCGTTTTAAGGCGATTTAGCGCGTTTTAGCGCGATTTAAGGTCCGGGGGCAGGCCTTAATTCGACTTTGATATCTGATCTGTTTAAACTAACACAAGAATTAGCAGCGATATTGATATATATCGTATACTCGAGCGGAATCGCTTAAAACGATTGTCTATATAGTCCAATATGCTCTCAGGTGTGTTAAGGCCTGGTTTGAGACTATTTTGCATATGAAAATAGGTTTAAAGAGAATCGTGGCCTTTTCTTAGTAGGATTCTTTAATAGGTTGGTATATTTTGTCAAATATACTTTAAGTGAAACTTTCTGCTACATGTTCACATTGGAAGGGATGTCACGTGACAAGGTACACCAAATTATTAGCTTAGAAATTTTGATTAAAAATGGGGAACACAAAGAATTCTTCGATTTTAACGAGCAATGTGTTATTTTGTTTCTGTTATAGAGGTCTTTACAACTACGCCTTTTGCGTTTGGAAAAATACCTTATGTAGAGAGTTATTTTAGAAAAAAGGTCACGTGACCTATTTTGCATTTAGGTTTTTCCTTAATATCTTTTTGCTCCATGAAGATAGACACGATTAAAAGGCGGTGTCATATGCCTTCCATTAATATCTAAAAACCATGCGAATTTCAGCTTGATTGGGAAAGGACAAATGTTCCCCGTTTTCAAAAAACCGTTTTTGCTGCCTTAAAGTCACGTGACCAACAAAATGAAAAAAAAAGTTCATATCAAAGGGTTTACAATCTGGAACTACATCTTCCATAAACGAATGATTACGATATGTCTAAAACCCACTGTTTTAGAAAAGAAACAAAAAAAATCGTAATTTGCAAAAAAAAAACAGGCCTTAACACACCTGAGAGCTGTAAACAATCCCATGGACCACCTTTTTTCTAGCACTCTTTTGAAAGCACTTATAAACTGGATTTTAGCTCAATTCAGGGTCAAAGTGTTGACTCGAAATTGAACGAGCTAACTTGCGCAAGGCGTCCCTGGAAACTTTGAGCCATCGGTAGTTCGAAACAGCCACAGCCTAATTTGGAATTGAAATCGAATTTTAACTTTTCGCATCAAAAATAGTCAAAATATCTAATAATAATCAAAGGGTTAAAGGGTTAGCTTTAATCTTCAGTCGGTCAGTTATTATTGGGCATTCCCACATGATCGTTACATGATCTTTGTTGCCATCTTAGCTGGTTTGTGATCATACCATTTTTCTTCATTTGATCATGATGTTTCTAGATGTTTCAATGTATGTAGGCGATTCGGCTTGACCTTCTAGTTTCGATTTTGTATTGTATTTTACTTTATTTTTTTTTTTCACTCATTTGAAGCTAAGGTTGAAGTTATTATTATTAATATTTTCGATCAGACGATGGGTAAACAGAAATCGTCAATACGAGTGATATAAGCAAAAATTAGGTAAAATCCATATTTTCGAAACAAAAATCTTAGGTCTGATCTGAACTTCAGTTCTATTAAAAAATGTCTACATAGAAGCCTTCATATAGCATTGTATATATTCTTTTTAAATATCACATCATTGAAAATATCCCACTTTTAAATTCTTCTTCTTTTTATTTTGTGTCGTATTTTTTATTAATATAAATTGTAATAGATTTCTTACCTTCACACTTGTACTCCCTTGCGTAATTATATTGAGTTGAATTGGATTTGAATGGAAACTACACAACATTAATCTGCATGAGTCACATCATCAGTTTTCTACTGCAATGCAGTTTTCCTGGCTTGTAAGTTATATAGTTACGACCAAACTGTTTTATATAGACAAGCGTTGTGAGCATAAGTTGTGAGTGTCATAAGTACTACTGTTGATCTTTTTAATGAAACCAATTGATGAAATTACGGACACTAGCACTTCAGCTTTTATTCTTATTTCATAATGCAATCAAACTCTTTGTCATATTAATTAGTAATTTGCCCTATTTCACTACGCCGTCACGGTTTGTTTGCATAAACAAGAATCGTAACCATTTGGGCTTTTCTCTTTCGAGATTTTTGGTGCAATATTTAACTGTACATCCGTTTAGCTATCTCCTAATTTTAAATTCAACTTTGATTTCCTTTATTTCCCTGCCATTTTGTTCCTTCTGCCAAACATGATTCTTAGTGTTAAAACGCTAGATTGTTTTGATGTGATGCGGTTAAAGGCAATTCAAGCCTTGAGTGCTAACATTATGATAATAATAATTGTGAAAAAGAATGAGTGGCCTAGCGATGAGAGCGTTGGCAGTAGTTTTGTTTGGATGATTCGACCCCTTTTTTCGAGTGACTTGGAGCGAATTGTGAGTGACCAAATAAATTAACTTGAGTGTCTGACTTAATTTATTCAAGTGACTTAATTTATTCAATGGTTTGACGTCAAACATTGAGTGAATTGGTGAATTAATTTATTCAATCGTCATGGTAACCCAATAACGCAAGCGGGCAAGTCTGAACAGTTCTTTTGTTCCACAGAATAGATATATAGCGCGGGAGTTTTGAAATTATTATTAACCTTCAACCTTTCCTTCAATCTTCCCAACCATAGTCTAATATACTGCTGTGGCAGACTTCGAGGAGAGAACATGTCACGGCGCTCTGCATTTTTCTGCTTTACAGTTGCCGCCTTTGAGGGAATATAAGAATATTGTCGTGAAGAGCTCACTCAACGTAAGTAGTTTGGGGAATAGAACGTTGACATCAAAGGCGTGGCTCATTTTTTTTTTTCCCTCACAGAATACTTGTTGGTCAGCCATCTCAAGGACCCCAACCATATTTTTTTTGGCGACCACTATCACGTTATTGTGTACAACATGCGAACGAACCCACTCCTGGACTCTCTCGGTCGTCCTGTCAAAGAAGGTTACGAGAGTCGATTTTTCTGCAATCTCGGGGCCCGAAGAATCAAAAGCTTCACCATGACGGAAGACATAATTGACGTGATCCGACATCTTGTGCAACCGCCTCGGGAGGTCATCCATGCCGACAGGGAGTTTCAGAGTTTGATCGACTTTGTGAGGGCGAACCCAAAATCGGGTCAGGGGCAGACTCGCCGTTGGGATCGAACCGACCGTGACATCGAAACGTTGGGGTGCGTGGTCTCTGTGACATTTTTTGATGAAAAGGACCGTGTCCTGGCGTCGTCACGACTCTCGTATGAAAGGTTTTTCATAGGCATTTTGAAAGACCATTACGAGGAATTGTACAACGAGTTTTATGACTTTTACTTCGGTCAATATCGGTTGGATCCCGGCACATTACCGCTGCATGAAAAACAAGCACGTGAACTGTACAAACTTCTGTTGTATTATGAGTGTCCTGTTGTGGCCACCGGAAAGCATGAGGAACCGAGTTCGGCTCAAATAACCCTCACCTATAAGAACAATAATAACAGCTTTTGGGTGGATTGGGAGTCTGACGATTTTGACGGTTAACGTCACCGACTCGAACACTCAGTTTGTTGAATAATTTATTACTATTCTTCATCATCACTAGAACAATTATTAGGGTGGTGACTAATGCCACCACAATCATTACATGACACCGGGATACTTTTTACAGTATCATGATTAAGACAATTGACTACTAATTTATAGTTGCACAATTGCCTGTTACTGGTGGTTAAGTATTCAACTGAAAGAATCACCACTGTTCAGTCTAATAAAGGATTAAAGCGATTCCTTATTCTCATAGATCGCCGTGTACGATAAGCTTTTAAATAGGGTCCTTGAACTTTATGGGCATCATCATCCAACATATTCTTGATCTGGTCAAATCGAGGTCGCTTTCGTTTTCTTTCACCAGGTGATGAACTCGGAGGTGGTGTTAATAACCCTTCAGGAACCAGAGTTTGCACTGGGGTAAAGGGTTGATAATTTGAAATTGAAGGAGTAGGTAATGGTGTAGAAACCTCTGATTGGCTGATACCATTTTCGTGAAATGGGGGCGGCATTGATTCAGTTGGTGGGTCCATAGGAACAGGTGGCATTGAATTGGAAGAAGGTCGGGGAAGTGGCGAAGGAGTTGAATTCAACTTTTTCTTGTATTGAAGAAAATCATTTTGGAGGTTGACATACTCACGAGCTTTTTGATCAACACTGAGGTTGGAATCATTCAATGTATCAACCATTTGATCTTGCAAATTTTGTACTTTTGACGCGATGGGAGGAAGAACAATACTTTGTTGCTTGAGGTATTTGATCAATTCCTTCGATACCTTATCTACGGATGAATCTTCTGGCTGTTGCTTTTCGTCAGGCAGAACATTGGTTCTAAGTCTACAATCATCTGGAGTGGTTGTTTTTAAATCGATGAGTAGGTATCCAAAAGGTCTGCTCACCGCCTCTTCATACTTCTGAAGAAAATATTCGGTTTTTCTTGGGTACATTTGCTTGGCCAATGTGAAAATTTGAAGTTTATCTCTGGGGTTTTTGAATATTACCAAGTAGTGACAATTTAAGCTGATATCCCTGTTTCCTTTGCTCTGATGAAAGAGATTTTGAACCAAGTAGATAACACTAAGGTTGCGATGATGGGAGCCCTGGGTAAACAAGTTGATAACCTGTTTGTCGTTACTGGCGGAACTCATTTGATCATCAATGACGATGAGATTGCGCACATTGACATTAAAATAATCATCGCTTTCGATATTAGAGGGAATTCCTTTCACAAATTCAATTCCAGGTATAGTCTGCATCATTTCCATATAGGCCGGCTGCCATCTTGTATAACACCATATTATTCTCTGGGGCGTTGGGGTAATCATACGGCTTTTATGTTCCAATACATTTTGTACCCAAGTGGTTTTTCCACATCCGGTCATTCCAGAAACCATACAAGTAAAGGGGTGCTTTAAATAGAATGGTTTGCACTCTTTTTCTTTTTGGTTGAAATCTGAATTAATTCCACTTGGTATTATGTGACGATTATGTTTTTCATATTCAATCCATTGCTTGCGAATATCTCCCTCCATGTGATGTACTCCTTTTAAATGACTCCAAAGGTTTGCTTTAGGCTCCTTACAAATAGGACAGTTTCGTTTCATGGTCTCTGACCAAATGACCAAATGGCCCTTCTGAGATCAATTATATATCATTTTAATTGAAGGCCTGGCCACTAAGTAAAACCAATACCTGTAGCCTACTGTAGCGTACACCTGTAACATGCACCTGTAGCATATTGTAGCCTACAAATGTAGTCTACTGTATCCTACACTTGTAGCCTACTGTAGGCTACAACTGTAGCCTACACCTGTAGCCTACTGTAGCCTACAACTGTAGCCTACAACTGTAGCCTACAACTGTAGCCTACAACTGTAGCCTACAACTGTAGCCTACACCTGTAGCCTACTGTAGCCTACAACTGTAGCCTACAATTATAACATATTGTAGCCTACAACTGTAGCCTACAACTGTAGCCTACACCTGTAGCCTACTGTAGGCTACAACTGTAGCCTACAACTGTAGCGTACACCTGTAGCGTACACCTGTAGCCTATTGTAGCCTACTGTAGCGTACACCTGTAGCCTACTGTAGCCTACACCTGTAACCTACACCTGTAGCCTATTGTAGCCTACACCTGTAGCCTACTGTAGCCTAGAACTGTAACCTATTGTAGCCTATAGCTTATACTGAAACCGAGTATAACACAGATATATTATAACCTACATTTGAGGTATAGTTAATGTAGCCTGGTAAATATAGCTCTTTGTTAATGATCGAAATGGTATAAATATAACTCTCAACTCAAACTCAGGTCATTCGGTCATCATGTCTCAAGTAGTAAAGAGGAATCGTGGCTATCTTCAACTGTTAGTTTCCTGTCCACATCATCAACGACAATTCTTACTTGATACTGCAACTCCAGAACAGGTCCATGCCATAGTCCAAGCAGCACACAATGTTTGCAAGGGATATGTTCCGCTGAATAATCATGACCTTACAATGTTGACCCCCTACAAAGAATCCATCAAAAGTATTCAAGATCCGAATATTTCTTACAAGAAAAAGAAACAAATTCTTGTTCAAGAGGGTGGCTCATTTATTCCCGATTTGCTAATCCCTTTTCTGACTGGACTTTTAATATAAATTCAGAAGCTCCTTCTTCTAGAAAGTCATTTGTTTTAGTAATTGGTAGGAGTAACTTGTTCAAAATGAAGAGAAAGCGAGAAAATGACGAAGAATATTCAGATTTCGAGGAAGAAGACCCTGATGAATTGAGTGACAATGAAGATGATGATGATGATGAACCTATTATAAAATTGGTTTTACAAGATCTCCCAGGATCAGTTTCTCAACAACATGCATCAGAACTTTTGCACAGTATGGCCACTTCTAGAAACATTTTGTTTTGGACTCCGGGCGATGAGCTTCTGCGAAATCAGCGTCGCATTTCTAGAACCAATATTGTGGATCTTATAGAATATGTGCTTCTCCCCTATAACAAAGAAATTTCAGAGCCTCGCGGTCTCAAGTCATTTGAGGATGGGCTGGCAGAACTCGGAATAAACAAAAAGTGGGTCAAAAATAAAAAGGTTTTGAATGAAGTGCTGAAAAAAGAACAGGAAAAATTTGAAAATGAACAGAATAACGAAAGAATGACTTCCGATGACGAAGAGAGAGTGGAAGAAGAAGAAGGAGAAGAAGATTCCGATGGTGAAGATAATGGAAATCAAGATGGAGGAAATACAAACTTTGAAGAAGAAGAACAAGAAGAAGAAGAAGAAAATGACGAAAAAGAGAAAAAAAATGCTTGTGCTCATTGTGGAGATTACAATATTGATGTTAACAGTATCGTTGGTTGCCCTAGATGTCAGTGGCACGATGCTTCTTTGAGACCTCCTCGTTTAAATCAAGTAGTCAATTGTCCTATTTGTAAGCATCATTTTCCACTTAATCATGATACTGTAAAAAGTATCTTGGTGTCATGCAATGATTGTGGTGGTATTAGTCACCACCCTAATAATCGTTCTAATGATGATGAAGAATAGACATTAATAATCCCACAAACTGTGAAAAAGTCTTCTTTTTTATTAATTATATCATTTCTGAAATTTTCCGCTAAGTATGATCTAAATATCTCTACTTAACCTTACTTCGGAGAGATTTCGGAGGGTAGCGAAGCGCGTACAATTATACTCTTAATTCTATATCCCTCAATATTTGTTAAATCCAAATTGTAAACAGAATTTTTGTTGTTGTTGTTGTTGATCTTATGATTAATAAGTGTAATAAATATTTTTTAAAAACAAAAACAAAAATTGATAGCAACTCATGATCTGCATCAATTACTAATAAGAGGTGACCCTTGGTTTCCCTGTGTGGTTTACTGGGGACTGGTGCCAAGTTTGAATATCAATTAGCTTAAGATAAACAAAGACGGACATGAGCACAAAAAGAAGGATTAACAAACAATAGCAAACATAAGAAAACTCATTATTCATAATTACACGCTTTTCACTTGGATCCTTTTTTCAAGACTTCTTATCAATAACAGTGTGGATTCAAACGACTTCAAATCCTTGAAGATGGAAAAACTATTCTCAAAATGTCCTCACTTTGTGATGAGAAAATAAACAAAACAACTTTTTTCACTTCATAAAAGTATTTTATTGAGAAAACTTAAAGGTAATTACACAACATTGACTTATATATCAGAAAGGATTTACAAGTATTCAATTCTAGTTTCTAAATGAAGATTTAAGTTTTCCTCCGGTTCTAAAACAAGAGATAGCATTCGTAAATAGTTTTTTCTTCGGTGGTTCGTTTATTTCTTCAGGTCTTTTACAGTTTTTTGGTGTACTTTGATTCCTTGGTAGATTTGGTTGTTCATTTTCAATCGCTGACAATAATTCTTCGTCATCTCCTGGTGGTGTGGTCATTGAACAAGTATCAATCATAACATCCAACATTTCGGTTAAATCGTCCATCACTTTTTTCAGTTCCTCAAACTCCTCGATCGATAGTGCAATTCCAAATTTCGTAGGAATGTTTTTTCTTTCTTCGATATCAATATATTTTCGGATATGCACTCTAATCTTTCCTTGGAATTCTTTGACGGTAGCATGATAACCTCTCTCACCTAGCTTGAATAAACTTGCCATTTTCTCTGCAGTAGTAACTTCGTTTGAGCTTAAATAAATATTTCTTGAAGAGTAATAATAATTTCAAAACTCCCGCGCTATATATCTATTCTGTGGAACAAAAGAACTGTTCAGACTTGCCCGCTTGTGTTATTGGGTTACCATGACGATTGAATAAATTAATTCACCAATTCACTCAATGTTTGACGTCAAACCATTGAATAAATTAAGTCACTTGAATAAACTAAGTCAGACACTCAAGTTAATTTATGTGGTCACTCACAATTCGCTCCAATTCGCTCCTAGTCGCTCGAAAAAAGGGGTCGAATCATCCAAACAAAACTACTGTTGGCCTTTCACCACTGTAACCTGGGCTCGATTCCCAGCTCGGGCGACAAGTGAATAGAGTTTGTTTGATGTGTCGTTCTCTCTCATGCCACGAGGGTTTTTCTCCGGGTTCTCCGGTTTACCTCCCTCTGCCAAAATCAACATGTGAGCAGAGTTGTGTGTTGTAAATATGGAATGTACCGGTAGTGAGTGTGAGTGAACCTCAAGGAACAGCCCCGATCGACGGGGAGTGATAGTTGTAAAAGTAGTATTATTTTTTATATATACTCCAGTTTCATGTTATCTAGAACCGCTGTACTATTTGACAAAAGACGCATTTGCACATCGATTTTTGTAAAATACACTATGTGTGGTACAAGTTATATTCACTTAAGGTGACTGGCTACTTTTGAACGGTTTTGAGCGTTCGAATCGAGCCCACGATGTGCGCGCGCACAAAAACCGCTGAAAAAAAACAAAATTTTATTAAGGAACGATACACGTTTTGAGCTTCAACAGGGCAAAACCCTCGAATTTTGTGCGGGACTCTATAAGTTCTTTATGCTTATTATTAGCGATCAACTCGTAAATAGAGTTTCTGCCCGTAAAATGGGTTAAATCGATTTTAATTTCTCCAATATTGATTTCGAAGTATTCTAGGACGAAAACGTTTGATAAAAAGACAAATAGAAGATCAAATTCTATCAAAATAAGATCTAATTCAAACAAATTATTCGTAAAGCTAATTTATCGCCGTTCGGCAACGGACAATTTTGGCCGAGTTTCCTTGGAAAAATATCGTTCATTAACGTCCACGAAGATCAAGTCTAGACAGCAATGTTTTATAGTAAACTGGCACATGTGACTGAGAACGGCTGTAAGTTTCTTTAAATTGTACGTTCTGTAGTTACGACCAAAGTGTTTTAGACAGTTGTTGTGAGCATAAGTTGTGAGTGGTCATAATTACTCATCATTGATTATTTGAAAGAAGCGAATTGATAAAATTATTGTATACATCGATCTATTTCAAAAAACGTTGTCAGAAGGAGATCTGAATTCTGGGGTACGGCAGTTCTTACTCATTGCATGCACTTTCTGGCTTCGGATATGGCGACGGTAAATATAAATCTGAAGGTGCTAAGCACAAAAAAAAAAAAAAACAGGTCCAGACCTGGATTTTGCAGGACCCAATTTTCCTGAATTCATTTCAGTCTCAGATTGCAGATTGCAGATTGCAGATCTCCTTCTGACAACGTTTTTGAAATCGGTGTATAAGACCCAACTGTTTTATATTCTTGGCTTTCACCGATCACGTGACCATATTGAAAGTCCTTAAATTAGTGCTTTTAAAAACTGTAAACAATCACTGAATTCATGAAGAATATAGTTTTTGGCAGTGTTAGCAAATATTGAAAATATACACAAAATATACAACGGGATGGTAGCAGGGGAAATTTTTAAATTCGACCATTACTAAAGAATTTTAGTAAGAAATGTATGGCAAAAGCATTTCCGGTTGTGTTGATTATATCAATAACCAGATCTTTGCTGCGATACAAATAACAATCTAAGCCACATTCTCTTAAATACAGATGACCAATTTATGATTTGTCCAAATGTGAGCATAAATGGATTAAATGTGACCGAATAGGCCGGGGAGGCAGTGAATATGCGCCTTGATTGCAGTGAAATGTTTGGTGCCGCCATCTTTGTGCTTGAGTGGCACAATAATGGCCGCAAAAAGTCGAACTTCGCAAAACCCTAAAATTCCCTAAATTTAGTGTTACGGCGAAAATGCCAGTAATCTAGCTTTCTAATGAAAATTCTAAGGTTTTATGTCAATCAAACATCGATAAATACTAAACTGACATGAATGTAGCTTGATTTTCGACTACTAAAGATGTGTGACTAGAGCTGCGTGACACAAATTGTCTCGCTTATAATTCGAAACCAAAACACATCGAATACACACGATTTGGCACAAGTGTTCGTTTAGGGGAGCTCTAAAGAGTATTACTGCGAGAAGTAAATATTACTAATATTTCCGAATTCAGTAAAAAATAAAAATTGATGACGTCACGTGAAATTCAAGAATAGACAAGCGTTGTGAGCATAATTTGTGAGAGGTCATAAGTACTACTATTGATCATTTGAAAGAAACGAATTGATAAAATTACGGACACTGGCACTTCAGCTTTTATTCTTATTTCATATCTACAAATGCAATCACACTCTTTGTCATACCAATTAGTAATTTCTAAAGGCAATGTGCCCTTTTTCACTATACGATATCACGGTTTGTTGGCATAAATAAGGATCGATCGTAAAGACTTTTTTTACTTTCAAAATTTTTGTACAATATTCAACTGTACATCCTTTTATCTATCTCATCATTTAATCAAAATTGTCATTTTTGGTCATATCATATATTTTTGAGCATCTTCAGTTGCTTGGGCTATAGTCCATCAAAATTCGTTATTTTTGGTCATATAATTTTGAGCATTTTGCTTGGGCTATAGTCCATCAAAATCGCCATTTTTGGTCATATATTTTTGAGCTTTTTCAGTTGCTTGGGCTATAGTCCACAAAACTCGTTATTTTTGGTCATATATTTTTGAGCATTTTGCTTTGCCTATAGTCCATCAAAATCGTCATTTTTGGTAAAATTTTTTAAAGCATTTAGCTCATATATTCTTGAGCATTTTGCTTGGGCTATAGTCAATCAAAGAGGCGAGTTTTTTTATTTATTCTATCGATTATCATGCAATTTATTATATTTCATCATTTTACACTTGTTTCCTTATAAAGACGGTTGCCGTCCACACTAGTTTATTTATTTACCATAGAAAGAGCAGTGGGCTTATATGCTCTTATATAACTTCTAGTCATCGTACATTCTTTTGACCCATTAAGATTCAAATATTTTTTTTTTGGACGTACTCTCACCATTCTTTATTTTATATATTATTTATCACTTATTGACTGGCACCTAGGGAAACAGTATGTTTTGTACATGTGGTCCCGAAACCGCTAATGTTTCCCGAGGCGGTCGAGGGACCAAAAAACATAGTTTCCCGAGGTTTCGGTCTATAAGTGTTTTGTTATATACCAACTGTCAAAGAAAAGACGAGCCATCTCGCTTTCTTACACTTGCGTAGAACTGATTTAACAAGTGATTTACTTCAGGTTTGCTTACTGGCTCTTCAAAGTCGGCATAAACTCCTTTTTTCTAAGCAAAAATCCCTTTACTTTTCACGGCTAGTTTGGTGGAGTTCTTTGTGGATTTAGATATTTTTCGTCCAAAAACTTTTCAATATCTTCCTGTTTTGCTTGCAAATCTCTTACTTTCCTCCATGTTGTCTTTCTGGTTCAACGATTTTGAAACGCGCGCTGTGCTGGGATTTTCCCGCTTTTTACTCAATCGACTTCCGGTAATCGATTTAAGGAGGCTCGAAATGGTTTTTTGAGCGCGCGCGCAATATCGCCAATTTTACAAGACCCCTCTGACGCGTACAAAATGTATTTTTATTAATAACAACACAATGCATGAAATGGTAGATTTTTTTTATTTTTTTGGCAATTTCTTCCAATTAAGGTTTAGATTTAGTAGATCCATTTTAAGAAAAATCTGATAATGAAAAACCATTTATATCTAGAAAAAATCATTTTTTAAATATTTTAAAGGTTTCGCATTACAGATTTTTTTATTTTTCCTCAGTTGCAAGAACAGGTAGGGAACTAGACATGTAGAAGTTTTAAAAAATTTTCACCTAAAGGATTTGGAGATATCAGCTTTAATAAAGGAATTTCAGGTCTTTTTTGCAGCAGCCTGCTGTTGTCATGACAACGTCAAACGCAATAATTTAAAAACAAATAAGCTTTAAAATGATATATCGGTTAACTGTGTAGCTTCACAATAATGCTGCATAAAATGCAATATAAAGTAGGTATATAGATATATACAGAAACCATGTCGAGCCTCCTTAATTCCGGTTTTGTTATTTCCCAGTAAATAACATATTGTTGCCCGCTGAGAGTCGTTGCCGCGGAAACATCCAAATTTGTTCACGTTCACGTGATACCTAGCCTGATTGTCGGACCCAGGCCCGCTCTGACAATCAGGATACGTAATACCCTCTCCTCCAATCAAAGTGCGAGAAAAATGAACTTTGACAGTTGGTATATAACAAATATATATATTATTATTTTATTATATTTCTTATTACTGTTATTTATTTGTAGATGAGGCATGATCGTCCGGGGTGGTGTAGAAACACTGATGGTGTTGATGGTGTTATCTATTTATAAAAAAAAGTCATCTCCAGTATTTTGCAATATCCTATTTACACTAAAGGTCGGACAAACCACCCGTATATCTATTCGTCTAATGTAAATTCAACTATTAAACGTAGACACCATGTTTGTCGACTCAAATTGTGTTTTCACATTAATATAAAGACTTGTCCGTCAATAGAAGAATCCATGAGTGGCCTAGCGGTGAGAGCGTTGGCCTTTCATTTCACCACCTTAACCTGGGTTCGATTCCCGGCTCGGGCGACAAGTGAAGAGGGTTTTTTTCCGGGTTATCGGGTTTTCCTCCCTCTGTAAAAATCAACATGTGAGCAGAGTTGTGTGTTGTAAATATGGAATGTAGTGGTAGTGAGTGTGAGTGAGCCTCACGGAAGAGCCCCAATGAGGAGTGATGGTTTTAAAATAATTATTTATATTTATTTACAGTCAAAACACCTGAATCGTGAACACGTAGAACTCATTATTGAGTTTTTAATTTGTTTAAAAAACGAATATTGAAAACGAAGATTTCATTATTCAAAACAAGAATAGTTTGAAAGTTCGATTGTTGATTGGACATTATAAAACATTCGAGTCTCCTAACATTGAAACATATGGTATGCTTGCTCGGCGAATTCATTGGGCTTCCTGTGTTTCCATATTAGGAGAATCGAATTGTTTTTATTATGTCCAATCAACAATCGAACTTTCAAACTATTCTTGTTTTGAATATGAAATCTTCGTTTTCAATATTCCAAGCTCAAATCGATTAATGGAAACAAATTTCGAAAACTAAATTCAATAATGAGTTCTACGTGTTCAAGGTACGATTCAGGTGTTTTGACTGTATTTGTCTAGTTCATTGCTTTGCACATCCTCTAGGCTTTCATCTTTTGCACGGGCCTTTGTAAACTTGTCGTATTCTTACATTCTCCATACATATTTTTCGTCTCAGTTGGCAGTAGTTCCTGTAAGTATTATTGTCCGATCCACAAAGAGGCTTTGTTCTCGATGAACATCTTTTAACACAGAAATTGTTAACACATCTTGGCTGGTTCGATATCATTTTACAGGTCTGCCTTCGTCTACATATTATGTTTGTGCAATTTGACATGGTATCTGTGTTTGAATGACATAAGATGAATTAAGATCGGACGATCTGGAGTAGATTTATTAACTACAGTACGAATCAAAAAACCGTGGGCACCAAGCCGAAATATTTTAGAAATCGTTTATTGTTTGTTGAACAACTCAGAAACAACTATATCACCGCAAGACTGATGACTTTGACTGATGTGTAGTATAATAATTTTTTTGTAGTTAGATTTGTGTGTGAGTTGTTCAACGAACAACACACGATTTCTATAAAAGAATAAAATAATATTTCTATTTGCTCACGGTTTTTCGATTCGCACTGTAAACGGTACGAGTGATACTTTAAATATTGTCAAAATTCAAACAGATGTGCATATTGTGTATACAGGAAAAGTTTCCGAGAAACTTTGTCACCTGTGAAGTGAAAAGCCTACAAGCTAGTAGCGCAGGGGACTTAAGGTAGCTTAAGTATACTTTTAAATTTCCCCAAAGAGCGATGTATATATACATCTCAAAAGAGGTTGGCGAAAGGTTTGCTGCATCTTGGAAAGGAGAAAGGATGGCACAGTTGGTAAGTGCGCGGCGTTCGGTGCGAGAGGTCCCGAGTTCGATTCCCAGATAACCTCTACGTTAATTATTTTGCACACAGCTGCTCTGTATGCAATATGCAACAAGCAACAACGCAAACCTTTTTTGAAAAACTGTATCTAGTATACAATCAATTCAAAAAACATTGTCGTCAATATGCTTCAAGTCTACGCGACTAGACCGAAAGGTAGCATGGGTAGAAATCAAGAGTGCGCATGGTATTGCATTAGATACTGTGTGCATTTATCCGCTTCGGTGATTTCTACCCATGCTACCTTTCGGTCTAGTCGCGTAGACTTGAAGCCCATTGACGACAATGTTTTTTGAATTGACTGTATAGAGAAAGCTATCACTCACCGCATCGTTTCATGTCCACTGTTGATATCGCTGTGTTTGTTTTGCAGGCGTGTTTCTCTAGAGTACACTGATTACCGTACACTTTACCATCTGATCCACAAACTGGCTTGAAATCCTTGGGACAGAACCGATGACATACACAAGATGATCTACCCTTGGAATACCTACACGTGGAGTACGGTGGGGATAAACATGCTGAACCAACTTTGCATTTCTTTTCTAAATAAAAGAGGGATTGATAGTTAGGGGTTAGAGACTGAAGTGAGTTCTTTGTTGGCAAATGCAGACACACGCTGACTGTTCAATGAACGAGAAATATTAGATACTGCAGTATGAAGAAATGTCGAGTCTATTGTACAGTCAGCAAGTGATCTAACTCTTTTAATATTGAAATTAACTTGTATTGGGGGTTGACTAGGTGAGGGGAGGGGGGGGGGGGGGGTTATCGAGGAATAACAGCACTCCACGTGATCGATTTGAGCCAATGGAGAACTCAGACTTAGTACAGAGCACCAAATATTAATTGTATCAATAATTGTAGAAATTTTCAGTATCGTGATCGTCGTTTTTTATCTGGTTATCATTATCGCATCGGTATTGTTATCGTTATCGTCATCGTTACTGTCATCGTCATCGTCATCGTTACTGTCATCGTCATCGTTATTGTCATCGTCATCGTCATCGTCATCGTCATCGTCATCGTCATCGTCATCGTCATCGTCATCGTCATCGTCATCGTCATCGTCATCGTCATGGTCATCGTCATCGTTACTGTCATCGTCATCGTCATCGTCATCGTCATCGTCATCGTCATCGTCATCCTTACTGTCATCGTCATCGTTATCGTCATCGTTGCTGTCATCGTTATCGTTATCGTCATCGTTACTGTCATCGTTACTGTCATCGTCATCGTTATTGTCATCGTCATCATCATCGCCATCGTCATCGTCATCGTCATCGTCATCGTCATCGTCATCGTCATCGTCATCGTCATCGTCATCGTCATCGTCATCGTCATCGTCATCGTCATCGTCATTATTATTGCGATTGGACCCGAGTCATTGAACTGTACGGAACTTAATATATTACTTTTGTCTATCGACAAAGTTGAACAATGAAGTATTAAACATTAGAATTATAACATCATTCTAAATCATGTATAGCGATTCGAGCGATAGCGATAGCGATACGTAGAATACTGAATACTGCATACTGAATAGTGCATTGCAAGACCGACATGCATTTTAGGTCATAATTAGTTATTTAGTTATTTTATTCTTAGTTCATTCCATTCAAAACAATATATATACTGGCTAGTTATGGGGAATAACTATCGCTGTAGATGTATTATAATTACGATTTATTACGAATCATAGAGACCCGCAATGCCCTTTGGTCTTGAAATGCACTATTCAGTATTCAACGTTTTTTGAAAAAGCTGTATATTATTTTGCAAAGAAAGAGTTGTTTCAAAAAGAGAGGTACGGCCAGAGAAAAAAATCCAGCAACCATCAAAAGGGACCAAACAAATATAAACACTGACAGATCTCTTTTTTTGGATTAACTCTGTAGTCATGACAATTTAACATTTCGTGCATCACCCGTGGTGAATTTTCAAAGTCGCCTGAAGCTACTTATGTTTTCAACAACTGAATTCTTACTTGAGCATTTGCTAGCATCATTAGCAGGTGTAATCCACTTTCTTTTAGTACACGACATAGTACGCATGACACATACGCTTGGGTACGTAATTCCATCCGACCCACATACGTCTGTGTTTTTGATAGATCTACAGTGGTGTCGTTTTGGACAGATACACACTGGATGGTTATTTCTCAGTCGACACTTTGAATAGAAGCTACATTTATGGTTTGAACATGGATCTGAAACAAAAAATAAGACCAAACAATGGATATACCTTATACTGTTATTTCGTCCATCAAGAATATTAGCGACTTTTAGTTATTGTTATTATTTAGTATATTATATTAATAATAATAGTTTATTAAGGTTCTGTTGCAGTATAAAAACTGAATTAACGAACTATTTACAATAAGAAAACTAAATTAACAAATTATTTACAATAAATCATCTAAAGCTAATATATAAAATCTAAAATATTTACAAACTATTTATCGGTAAATGATTACTATTAATGAATTTATGCTTTATTTAAAATATTTAAACATGAAAAAGTTTTCTGCTCTTTTAGTTTTTCAAGTAGTTAGATTGTTATAATAATAAACTTGGTCTTATTAGTATATTAGTATTATATTAGTATTATTAGCACTATATATATTTAGCATCTAATTTTGATTCATTTCTATTTCTTGTATATTTTTGTGATATTTTATTGTACATTTCTGAACTTCATTTATAGATACATTTAAGCGCGAAATGCGCAAGAACTGTTAATTTAAATTAAACAAATGTTTGTAGGTTGGATTTTGATTCATAATGGTAGTTGTTGGACTATCGGCCTTTGCGGCCATCTTCAGATGATGAAAGATCGTTACAAGTCGTAAGGAAAAATAAAACACATTAAGAGTCCTTATTTCTACCAGTTTGACTAGGCGCATTGAAGCGTGAACGTATAATGGGTCTATAGCTGACCAAATGTTAACACGTGTTTTCAGATGTTTTAATTTTTAATAACTTCTCCTAAGCTAAAGCTACGGTAATACGAGTAACAAATTCGTCCAACTTGTCTCGCAACATCGCTGCAAAACAAGTTGGAAAGCGATGTTGCTCTTTTTTCCACCCGCGTACCAACTTGTCTCGCGTCAAAATGGCGTGTTGCAAGTTGAAAAAGTTTGTTGCAGAAAGTAGAAGATCGTTCTACTTTTTGCAACAAAACTTGTAGATGTTGCTCGTATTACCACACCAACCCAATTTGTCTCGCAGCAAAATGACGTCAAGCACGCCGCCATGTTTGTTTACTTGCTGTATTAACCAATCAGAAATCAGAATTCAACTCAACTTACAACAAGCCATTTTGACGCGAGACAAGTTGGTACGCGGGTGGAAAAACGCGCAACATCGCTTTCC
The DNA here is from genome assembly GCA_949775045.1 of Metridium senile. NCBI lineage: Eukaryota > Metazoa > Cnidaria > Anthozoa > Actiniaria > Metridiidae > Metridium > Metridium senile. The sequence continues at coordinate 1,540,055 of OX459106.1, forward strand.
AACTTGTATTGCAGCAATGTTGCGAGACAAGTTGGACAGTTTTGCTGCTCGTATTACCGTGCCTTAAGCTAAGCATACCAATGAAACAAGGCACTCCATACAATGGCAAGACACTACAATTGTCAGCAAAGAACAAAGATGGAACCAAAGAAAGTGGCTAGAAGAGTGTGAAATTGCCAAAAGGAAGAACGTTATATTTAACAGAGACAGCGGTAGAATTCTACCTGCGAACTGCATCAACATAATTGGCAATAGCTCTTATCGCAGTTGAGCACGTGAGTCAAACAAACCAGCGGTATCGCCGTGAGCGTACCATGAAAACGAGGCTATCGGGCCAAGCTTCGCTTCGCTAGCAAAGAGTTTACTGCAGATCAACACATCATCGCATCGTTTTCATAAATATATTTGATATAGAAAGTTATTTCTTCCTCCACAACTATGGTCTACCACTTCAGAGTCTTTGGATGCATGGAATGAAGTTCTAACGGCATAGAATGGAGTGGTTTGTCATGGCATTTACTACAGTTATCAAACAAGAAGTCAATCGCTGAATGACTCGTCAAAATATATACGTCAGCATTCTTACTTTCCAAGCCAACATACGCAGTCTGAATGCTTTATTAAACCACTTGGAGGCCAGATAATTTGTCAGAAGCGAGGATATACTTCTGTTGCTTCTTATTTTTTTTTAATTAATCTTCCTTTAACTGTAGTTATCGCAGGTTTTAGCTTTTCATCGTTAAGTCTTGACTTATTAAATCTAGCTAAATGTAATCACTATGTGTAGAGTTTCTTCAGGACTAGATTGTTTTTTTTTTTACCTAAGAATCGAACTCTGTAAGATGAGAGGTATGAAGTCTGAGTTCTTGTTGAAGCCGTCTTGAATTGTAATATTTTTGTGTTGCATTACGCATTGCCCGGTAACAATACTTTTTTCGACTTTTTCTACTGTTAACACAAACTTTGTTTGTGCATAGTTAGCGGTTTTCATGGATTCTCTGTTCTTCAATTAGTTTAATAATGCATTCAGATTGAAAATGTTGGCTTTAAATATAGGAATGTTTGGTAGCCGGAGTGTTCTCTCGACTATTTTGACCAGTCATTCAGCGAGTGACTTCTTCTTCGATAGTTGTAGTAAATGCCATGATAAACCCCTGTATTCTACTTTAGAACTTATATGTTCATACATACAAAAGCTCTGCAGGGTTTGATCATAGTTGTGGAGGCAGTCTGCTTCGCTAGCATAGAACTCTATACTAGTGGTTTAATAAAGCATTCAGACTGCGTATGTTGGCTTTGAAAGTAAGAATGCAGACGTATTTTGACGAGTCATTCAGCGATTGACTTCTTGTTTGATAACTGTAGTAAATGCCATGACAAACCACTCCATTCTACGCCGTTAGAATTTCATTCCATGCATCCAAAGACTCTGAAGTGGTTGACCATAGTTGTGGAGGAAGAAATAACTTTCTATATCAAATATATTTATGAAAACGATGCGATGATGTGTTGATCTGCAGTAAACTCTTTGCTAGCGAAGCGAAGCTTGGCCCGATAGCCTCGTTTTCATGGTACGTTCACGGCGATACCGCTGGTTTGTTTGACTCACGTGCTCAACTGCGATAAGAGCTATTTAGGCTGGTGCCAGGTGTTGTTAATGCGCATTCTTACTGCGCATCTAGTTCGAGAGTGCAGTCGAAAATAAGTTCGCGGAAAATACCGTAAAAAACAATAATCGAGCAACAAAAAGGAAAATGCCTGTCTCCATTTGATTAACGTTTTGAGATACAAACGGTACATAAAACGATGTTTGTGCGTACATTACACTTTTCGTGGACCTTTCGTCGATTAAAAACGAGATTTATTTATGCAATTTTCACATCCTCATAAACGGAAAACATTAAAAATGAATTAAGATACAAATATAATTCAAAATTGGTTGAATAACTCTTGTTTATTTAGACATTTTAGGTACTAAACGAGCTTTTTTAGTAGTTTTTCCTTCGAAATTGTACGAGTTTTTTTTACAAACAAAATGATGTTTTACACAAACTTATTCATTATAAAATACCTTGTTTTAACTTCCTTGTCTTTTCAAATCGATCTTGTGTTGGTAGAACTGATTCTTGAGGCTTTTAATTCCATTTCAAAAAAACTTTCAGGTTGTTTTTTGTTAGTTTGAATTTTAAAATTTGCCGTGATATCTTTTTAGTAAATCTTACGATGAAAACTATATTTTACAAAAACAATGTTATAGAATTTCTTTTTTTACTTTTAATATATAGTTACCACACTATTAAGTTCTAGTTGAAGTGAATCTTTTGTCCATTTGAAGCTCAAAAGCTTGATTTTTCTCAGTGTTTTACCTTGTGTTTGAAGCGAATTTGAAGGTTCATTGGGGTTTGCAAACGCGCCAGCTAGAAATTTTGTCACGCGGTGACGTAACACAATGTCACGTGTGTCACGAATTTTCGCGCGTTCTTTCCTAAAAATGAAATCTAAAAATTCATATCTTTCAAAAACGCGTGGATACCCCTCATTTGACTTCGCTAGAAATGTTATAGTGATATCGAAGTTTTTTTCTAAATTGATATTTTAAAAATAAAAATGTTTTTATCGTGATTTTGGCCAAAAAGCTATTATAAAACATAGCTGTCTGCGTGATAAATAACATGTTTGACTTAAAGTCGAAAATATATATGTCTTATATTATTATTTCACGTTTATTTCTTGAGTAACTCTTAACAGTATGAAATAGTATTTCTTTAAAATTCGCAAAAATACACCTACGTCATCAGGTATTTAACAATAATTATCTCGCTTCGATGCGAGGTGACCCCCCAATATTTGTTCACTTTTAGATAGCCCATTGGGTGTTTGAAATAACAGGTATAGTTTCAATGAAATAAAAATGGGCTGCAATTACTAGGCACCAGCCTTAAATTGCATTTTACGCGCGCACATAGGTATTTGTTTTCTCGCGTTGTATGTGCGTGCTCTTAATTTTGTTTTTTTTTTGTTTTTTTTTTGTTACGACTTGTAACGATCTTTCATTCCTCTGAAGATGGCCTCGAAAGCCGAAAGTTTAGAAGAATAAGTTATGAAAGGTTGAGGAGCGACAACTACTATTATGAATGAAATAAGAAGCTGTAAAAATGCACTAAATTAGCAA